>WHYT01017288.1:54974-80732 GCA_009806455.1 Tetrax tetrax
AAAATGTTGAGCAGACTTTACTCCTCTACAACAGCAGTTGACCACCGTGCACAAATGCTTAATACTTCTCTGGCCGCGACTTCTCAGGATTACAGAGTTGTTCTTACACTAACAGCATACACAAGTGCTCTGGTAACATTTCGATATCTTTCAAAATCACATTATGGCCGCACTATAATCTCCTTCAATCACCAACCCAATGGTAATTTTTTCATTACCACTGCCCAAGTAGTATGGTTCTGTTATGTCTAAGGCAGGCTCTCATGACCTTGAAACTGAAAAATACATTTTAAGATAGCAGTGCAGAGCATATTTACCACATGACTGACAGCACCAAATCATGGAAAAGATTCTCATGTACAGAATGCAGTACTTAACATTCATTTCACAAGGCCATAACCTTTTAAAATACACCACCTTTTCCCATAGTACATAAGTTTATATCTTAGACATGCACTGGCCATTGGTCACTCTGCAAGAAAAGTGTTTGCCAGTTTTAAGAGTGGAAGTATTAACTAGACTTCAGCTAAAAGAATAGAAGTGCAAAGCTTAAGAAACTAAAATATTATTACCAATTCTGAGCATCTGCCTCCTCTGAAATGTTAATACAGCAGTTTCAGGAGTAGCATAATCCACAGCTGAACACATCTTTGTCTCTTTCAAAAATGATGTCAAATGAAAAACTAAAATCTAACAATAGATACCCCTTGTTGCTATAGACAGGTACTATAGTATCAGTCTGTTCTGAGTAAAACAGCAGCATTGCAGACACAAGCACGAGTGGCGTCCCTCAGGGGTCCGTGTTGGGCCCAGCCCTCTTCAACATCTTTGTCAGCGATATGGACAGTGGGATAGAGTGCACCCTCAGCAAGTTCGCTGATGACACGAAGCTGTGTGGTGCCGTCGACATGCTGGAAGGGAGGGATGCCATCCAGAGGGACCTGGACAGGCTGGAGAGGTGGGCACATGCCAACCTCATGAGTTCAACCAGGCCAAGTGCAAGGTCCTGCACCTGGGTCATGGTAATCCCAGACACAAATACAGACTGGGCGGAGAATGGATTGACAGCAGCCCTGAGGAGAAGGACTTGGGAGTGCTGGTGGACGAGAGGCTCAACATGAGCCGGCAATGTGCACTTGCGTCCCAGAAGGCCAACCGCATTCTGGGCTGCATCAAGAGGAGCATGGCCAGCAGGTCGAGGGAGGTGATTCTCCCCCTCTGCTCTGCCCTGCTCAGACCCCACCTGGAGTACTGTGTCCAGTTCTGGAGTCCCCAACATAAGAAGGACATGGACCAGTTGGAGAGGGTCCAGAGGAGGGCCACAAAAATGATCAGAGGGCTGGAGCACCTCTCCTATGAGGACAGGCTGAGAGAGTTGGGGCTGTTCAGCCTGGAGAAGAGGAGGCTCCGGGGAGACCTGATAGCGGTCTTCCAATACCTCAAGGGGGCCTACAGGAAAGATGGGGAGAGGCTGTTCAGTAGGGCCTGTTGTGATAGGACAAGGGGTAATGGTTTTAAAATAGAGGGATGTAGATTTAGATTGGATATTAGGAAAAAAGTTTTACAATGTGAGTTGTAGAGCACTGGAACAGGTTGCCCAGAGAGGTGGTGGATGCCCCATCCCTGGAAACGTTCAAGGCCAGGCTGGATGAGGCTCTGAGCAACCTGATCTAGTCAGGGATGTCCCTGCTTCTTGCAGGGGGGTTGGACTAGATGACCTTTGAAGGTCCCTTCCAACTCTAACCATTCTGTGATTCTACTAAGGCAGGTTAAGCAGCAGAAGCTGACTGCCATTCTTTTGTTCCGCTTGTCAGATGGGTAAGTATAAAAGAGCCCTCATTCATTCACTTGTGAAGACTCACAGTCATTATGATTGATGACCCACAAAGTTAAGAAATGTTACAAAAATCAGACAGTAGAAGTTGAATTGTTATGCTCTTCACACCTAACAATACATAACTTCTTTAATATGTACACAGCTTCCTTATTGCAAGAGAGAACAGAACCATACTGTAAATACCTGTCAAAGAAATACAGCATTTTAAGAGTTTTCATAAATAAGGTTTTTGAATGAAAAAAAATCCCACCTTAAAAATATTATGAGCTTTACTACTCAATACTCAATTGAGACAGTAGTTACTGATTTTCTCCCTGCTCAGTTCCTCCTACTAGGAAAATACACTCCATTTAGGTGCAGTTAAATAATGGGCGTAGCACGTGACATACATGTACAGCTCATCTTCCTATCATGAGGAGAAAGACTGATAGTGTGAAAGATAAATACAAAAATCAATTTAAAAAATACAAAACTTGTCTCTTCATTCCGAAAGTCCTAGTGTAATTTCAGATAAGAATTCAGCTATAGTTTTATTTGTAGTACTGCACTTATGATAATGTATTGGGTTTTTTTATCATTCATACTTGGATATTTTAACTAAAATTTTATTAGAATTAAAGATAACTTAAATTCCATCTATAGGTTGCTCATTCAGTTGACTAGAAGTGTCTGTATACTGACTAAAAGACATTAAACTTCATGAGGCGTGCACGTTCACAGTTACTGAATGGCAAAATTACAGCAGAAAAGAGACAGCAATCTTCATAAAAATTTCTACTGGTATATAAAACTTAAATGAAAGCCAAATAATTATGTGACCAAAACAAGACACATCTTTAAACTAATTCAAGAACTATTTTTAAAAAGTTTTAGATCCATTCCCTTGAATAATTAAAGATATTTAAAAAAAAAAAAAAAAAAAAAAAAAACCCAAAGTACGTTAAACATTTCCTGTTTAAGAAAGACTCTTCACATTTTTGTCCTGACAGACATCTACATGCTACTGCACATTCGCAGGCATGTTTAGTAAAAAGCATACTGGAGAGTAAAGTTACAAATTATAAGTATTCCTTATTAGCAGATTCTCTTCATACAAATACAGTTTTGAAATGTTACTGCTTTTTCATGCAAATCAAAAGTACTTTCTATTAAAGAATGAATACTCTTGGTTAAAAAGTCCTGTGTATAAAAATTGCACATCTGTCATACTTCACGCCTATTTTTTTCTTGTTCTTTCAGGTAACAGTTATAAAATATCCCCTGAATTTTCTTCATTCAGGCATGCCTTCCATGTTCATGGCATTCAAGAAACAGAAGAGCAACTTTTACCACAGAAATCAATAATTTAAAAAAAATTCTGAGTCACAAGGTTATTAGAAAAAAAAAGAAAAAGGGATATTATAAGAATAAGTAAGTAGATTTGTAGTAGACAAACACTGGCTGGAGATAAGGGAATACCAAGAAGAGATACAATTTCAAAATGCCACTCCTTCATCAAGGGTGTTCACAAGGTCAGAGGAAGCACTAAGATGCTCTGTTAAAAGGGATCAGAAGGTGAGATAATCTGTTGCCCAATAACATTTCCTTTACTTGTTTTCAGGAAGGTATTGCAGGAAAGTAACCTAATTCCCTTCCAGAATTATTCATTCACACTTTAATACCTCTTCGTCCTCCTCATGCCACCCCAAATAAACTGGGATTTCAAAGGGGCTGCAGGTATTTTATCCCTTAAGCTTCAGGTTATTTCACACTCAGCATGAGTCTGTTTGTAGCATAACCTGTGGAATTAATTTGTGAAAAATTAAGTTTTGTTTATAGGAAATAATGGCTCTGCTTCCAAAATTAAGAAAGAAAAGGAGTACTATTCCCTTTTCACCAGTTGCTTCTGAGACCGTTTTTTAGTAGTCATTTGCTATTAATACAGGTGTATGCACATACAACATGACGCGAATAAGCAGAAAAGCTATTTAATACAATTAACTGTAAAATGTAAAATTCCACACAGGAATAAAGCTATCAGCCAAATCACAAGAATTTTTCAAAACAGCTAAGGAAAAGACTACTTAGTCATGATTAAGAAACCCTGCAAATAGGGATTCTTAGAAGCTTAGAAAACAGAAGGCTCCAGACGACTGAACTGCTAGTACAGTGAGTAATTACTTACCAGAGAAACCTCTTATCTGCTCACAATTACTATGCTTCAAATTTCTGCCAGCTTTTCTTATACTTCCTACGATCTCCTCCCACTTGCACAAAGATACACTCCTTCAATATACTCTCTGGCAAAAGTGCCCATAGAGAAACATGATCTATATGGACAGATCTGGCTTAAAATTTTTGGTATCTCCTGTTCTATGTAGTAAGGATTAACTGCTTCCTGAATTTATCACTTGGTCATAGAATCATAGAATCACATGGTTGGATGGGACCTATAAGATCATCTAGTCCAACCATCTTCCCACTACCATTGCTGCCACAGCTACTAAACCATATCTTGTAGCTCCTCATCAAGCCGCCCCCATCAATTTTCCACCATCATGTTTTCCAACCATTTATATGCCAAAATTTGAAATGTGTACTTGACGGTAAACACCTATGTCACAAAAAAAATCAGTAAAGTAAAAAGAAGATGGGAGCATGAATATTACTTTCTTCCTGATGAGTTTTTCCCACGAAACCCATTACAATGAGTCTCAAGCGGGGTGCCTGAGAAAGTCAGATGATTCAAAAGGAGTTTACAGGGTTCTATGCCTGTTGGAGGAGGCTTTTACTTTGGAATAAAAGCAGATTACTTTGAAAACTGAGGAGGTTTACACAAGGTTCTTCATAAATATTGATAATGACTAGTACTTATCAGCTTTATCTTTTTATTTTCATCCCAAAGGTGGTCTCATCTTCATGCAAAGAATCAAGAGGTCATTCTCTCTTACAGTACTTCAGTAAGGCAACAGAGAAAGTAATAAAGTCATTGCAACCAAACAGGGTTGAATGATACTCTAAGTAAAGCAGACTAACTTTAACTTCCCTACATTCTTACATTAAATATAGACCTCCAATCCTACTCAGGAAACAAAAAGGTAAACAAAGTTACATTTGCTAAGATATTTTTCCCAATAAATACTCCCATAAGGGTTCCTGCCTCTGAGAAGCATTGCCTATTGTCTGCAGTCTGAACTAGTAGTTATAGCTTTAGTCTTACCTGCACCACACAGCTACTTAGCAATTTTAGATAGTTACACCTTGGTTTTCACAGCTGGGTATTGTCTCTAACTTGTGGGTTCCGTCTCATTAGTTAAGCAATTAAGATCCCTGCTGTTTCACAATACTAGTCTAGTGTATGCCGATTATTTACAACTATTCAAAAAACCAGACATTATATCCTGATTACTTTCTCCAATTAGCAACCATGTAAGACTCAACATTTTGACTAGACATTCTGCAACTTAACTCATCTATAAACAGGAACAATGTCATGTCTTGCAAAGAGTTATCTCTAAAGATTCCCGGCAGCAGAGCATTCATACTACAGCATCCAAAAAAAAAAAGTCCTATATTTAAAGTATTAGAAAGTACGTTTCCCTAGAGGGGTCTTTAAAGAAGAGCACAAAATTTGAGCACTACCTAACTAGAGAAACACTATCCAGTGTGTGCACCAATAAACATATGATCCCAAATTTTTGAAAGTGAAAGTAGTATTAAAAAAGTATTAAAATTCATCATAACACTCGTAATATCATCCATTCAATGCAACAAAATGAAAGTGGTATGAGCATGTTCACTTTGTATTCCCTGACTTTGAGATGACTTTTCAGCTTAAACAGTATTTTATTATAGTTTAAGCATAACTTTAAAATCACTGTTACAAATGACAGGCTATCTTTGATAGAAAAAAAAGAAAGAACGTGCACATAGAAAACAACTATTAGTAGTCTATTTTATACAATAAACATCTACATTGGTGAAAAGTGGAAAAAGTAACTAACTACATGACCTATGAAAGGCTACTCTAGCAATTAAAGGAACACTTTCAAGGAAAAGATATAAGATTTTTCCATAGGGTATAACTCATTTAGGGACGATTTGTACTCATTTTCTTAGCTTCACATCTTGCTATACACAGCTTTGTCAAAGGCACAGAAATACATGAGAAGTATTGCTCACCTAATAAAAGCAAAAGGTGATTAACTGGATCATTGAGGGGACCATCATAAGAGTATTTCTGGGTGTAAAAGCAACAAGGGGAGTGAAATGAGAAATTCAAGTCTTAAGCTGCATTTAAACTTTTTTTAAAAAGTATTTAAAAGGCTTAAAACTAGTAAGCAGTAGTATGTACTGTATGAATGGAAATGAAGTAAAGTAAAACTGAGACTGAAGCTATTTGAATATCATAACAACTTTAAATAAAAATATGTGATTAGTAGAATAGCGTTTTGGTCATTTATAGTGTTTATTCAAAAAGAACATGCTGAGAGTATTCTAAGAGTGCTTAGTTTAAGGTATACCCATATGCACACATGATATTTAAGACAGTAAATAGTCTCAGGATTTCACAGACACACTTTAAAGAGTACAACCAAAAGGTCTTACAATATTAGAAAAACTTACACATTAATCTACTGAGCCATGTTGCTTTTGTCTGCTTTAAATAACTCGGGACACTTTATTAAATAGATTTATACCTCTAAATCAGAAAATTTCTGTGAAAAATTGATCCTGGATTACATTACAGTAAAATGCACAACATTGCTTTTTACCTCCAGATCCTAGCTGCTTGTAGAATCTGTATTCCAAATGTAGCTGTGGTGCTCTTGACTTCATTGGCTCCTGATGTAAAAACAAAAACAACATTTAAAACAAAGCCTCTGTGCCAAAGCCTAAAAACTAATACACTAACCCACTACCAGCCAAAATAACCCTACTGCTTCCAAGCCACATGAGAAGTTTGAATGTTTCTTCTAAATGACTGGTAATTAAGAAATTAGGAAAGCTAAACCTTAGTCAGGTGAAACTAGAGCATATAGTGACATTTGCACCTTGAATTGCTCCAGAGGACTAGGGTACAACATGCAAACCCAATCACAGACCCACAATGGAATAACTAAAAAATAATTTGTCTCCAAAGCATGTGGGTGATGTGTCTTGCAGCTCTCAAAAGGTGTCACTGATATGCAGCTTAACAGACTGAAAAGACTATCCACACACCTGCTAGACATGACAGATGTATCTTTCTTAAAAAACAAGTTTTATCCTAGGATCTTGATTAAAAAAAATAGCAAATTCTTCCACCAAATAATACAGTTTATCAGAAATTAAGTAGCACCTTTCTAAACTATAAATCCGAAACAAAAAAAAGCACCAGACTAAGTTCGTCATTCAAATCTCTCTTCCCAACACAATTTATGTCAGTTAATGAAATCTTAGTTTTGTATACAACATACTAATGTGGCAAGGTCTCACAGAATAAAGGGATATGAGATCAAGCACAGAAGCGCACAAGCAGCCTAAAGGAGAGCCCTAATTTTTTGAGTATTTCCCTTTGCAAAATAAAGGTACTTTATAATAAGATTCTTAAAGTCATTTCCTAGACTATATGCCTGGTTTCTTGTGATACGTAACATCTTCAAATGCATCAAAGACAATTCAGACATTAACTGTGCATTACTCCTACACAGACTGCTCCTACTAGAATTGCAGCATGTCATTAGTTAAGATTATTAATACACTTATCAGCAATAACTTCTACTACAGGATGTCGGTTTTCAGGAAAAGTTTGTGCAAGGTGCTCATCTTTTTCCATCTTCTCCTAACAGTTAATTAACCTGTGTTGTTTCCCAGTGCTCCTCCGTCCAGGCCGCAGAAACCCTGAGCCAATGTGCAATCACGAGAAACTTAATCCTCTTCCTCAGCTCATCTGCCTCCAGCATTCAGCTTTTTCAAATTACTGGTCCTGCTACAGACAAAGTCCCTGCCAGGGTACATATATGCATTTGATTTTGCCAGGATACCAAAGGTTGAGCACCACAAGTTAAAACAGATCAAAGTAACAGTTTCTACAAAAAACAAATAGAATTTATTATATGCTTTTTACGCTCCTGAGCATTCATCCTAGCTGAGCACTGGAATTCTTTGCAAAGAAGTGAGCAAGAACTTTCTGAAACAAAAAGGTGTTGATTCTTCACAAACTGAATTACTAACTAGGCCACCAAAAGGTCCTACTTACGTTTATGAGAAAAGATATGAAATTTGTTATCAAGTATTGCAGACAGATATCCAATTAACAAAACACTTTACTGTAAATGTGAGCCTAAGCAAATCAGTGCAACTATCAGCCTTTAGAACTCAGCTTTCAGAGGTGTAAGTAAATCAAAGCATAATATAAACATTCAGTTATTACCTATTTCTCATGTTTAAAGTTATTCAGCGAGAACTTTAGTATACCTAATTAGTATACCTTTAGTATACCTAATTAGTATATCTTCTGTCTCTGCTTCACATTTTCTCAAGCAATGGCAAACAAAAGCTATCTTCAGGAAAAGCATCTATAGAGGTAGGGCTCTTGTTACAGGAAAAGATCAGTCTATTAAACAGAGCTGCGCTTGTTTTGGATTTACAAGAGTCTTCTAGAGAGGTTCTGAAACAGTATCATTCTAGACTGCAGTAATTCTTTAAAAACAAACAAAAAAAAAAAAGTAGGAAAAAAGCCAAAACATTCCAGCCTTGGAACCAACCACAACCTTCTTTCCATACACACCCCACTTATGATTTTAAGGATTAAAATATTAACAGTTGAATGATTAATGAATCAATGAATTAAAGATTACAGATCAAAACCAGCAGTGACCGCCTCATAACTTGCTATCTTTCACACAAAGAAAGAAAAATTGACTTATTTCCAGAAGCAGCTCAAGCAGAAATTCCTTTAGTTGGTATTTGGTTAGAGGTTAAGCATCCTGCAGAGGAGGTAAGTTTGGGCAATGAAGAAACTTGTCAAAAGGAAAAGGAAGAAGAAAGAAGGAGAGGGAAGAACTGAGTAGGGAATAGGAGGTTTAAGTGAAGTAGAGAGTCATGTAACAAAAGAAGTAAATTTAACAATAGTTAAAAGAGATGAGCAGGAAAAGTATAGTTCATGTATACCAAATGGTTATTGCTAAAGAACTACCTGATCACAAGATACCAGTTTGTATACTAACAGACCAGAAGAAACATACAAACATTGATAGACAGTGCACAACTGAAAGCCTAGTTCTTAAGAGTCTCATTCCAGTTCTTAAGAAAGTCTGTTCTAACCTTTCAACCTCAAATATCTGCCCATGGAACAAACCATAACGAAAGCAACCAGATTAAGAGTAAGATCCTGGAACTGTTGTCATTTTACCAGAATAAATATGCATTTACATATAAAGTTTATACATTAAAACATATACATCGTATGACCCTCAGGCCTCATACAGAAAAATTAAGTTAGTTTCAGCTATTTCCTTACACAAGTCCTGAACTTGCCATAAATATCATGAACACGGACATAGTTGTGTAATTCTGTCCACTAGGGAAATACTAATTCAACACAACAAAATGTTTAAGTCAAAACAACAGTTACAAATTCTGTTTTACTTTTAACATCAGAAGCATTCCTGCAAGCTGCTGTATTAATGCAGCCACTGTAACTCACATTCTCAAGAGAAACCCACCCAATCCTCCTGCACTATACTATTTATACACAAAACATCTGGCCTAGAAGATGTCTTGCTGCTCAGAAGAAAACAGTACATCAACAATGGAACACTACCATGAGGAATACAAATACAATTTTAGGATACTGCAGGAGAGATACTACCCACAATCCAAGGGTTATGCTCAAACTAGAATATGTACATAATTGAAGTAACACCACTCAGGAGGGCTAAACTTGAACTACAACAGCTGCAAACCAGAGGAAATTAAGAGTGCCCCATTTAGTATAATAAAACAAAGATTGAGCATAGAGCTAATGATTGCTCTCAAAACAGAAAGGGAATAAGTGCCAGAGACAGGGAAAAACTGTTAGACTTCCATTTTAAAAGGGAAAGGATGGCATAACACAAGCAAGTACAACCTACCTAACTGTTAGAAGAAACCCCTGGTACTATCTCCAACAGAAGAAGATAAATAGCAAAATTCAACTAAATCAGTTTGCTTGCAGTTGCTTTTAACAGAAAGAACCCACTAGTTCTACGTGCTAATAAACATATTTTAACTTACAATGATGATGCAAGCTCCAGTGTTGATTTTCACTATGATTCTGACCTACATATTCAGAGTTCTTTAGCACTAGTAGTGAATTACAGACATACTTTACCATACTGGCTCTTTAGTGACTTCAAAGTAAGTTATTCAATAATGATATTTCAAGCTTTTTGCACAGCTGTAAGTGAACATCTATGATCTGTAAAACTGAGTAACTTGAAAACAAGTAAAGTAATAGTTGCCATTGAATATTAACTTTGAAAGCTGAAATGGGTTGAAATAGTAGCTAAGTTTATTAATACTTACATATATAATAAAAGTGGTTTTACCAAAACCCACTGATCAGATTTAAAAGCTCTCTTGCTCTACATAATCAAATAATTAGTGCTTAAAAAAAAAATAAAAATCGCTATCTTGCAAACTATTTCTGAATAGTTATAGTAAACAGCCTTTAACTAGAGGAATTCTCAGACCATGTTCAAGTTTTACTAGTCATATAAAATAACTTCAAGATATTTTAAAACAAAATAAATTTTAATCTGGTGTAATGGACACACAATAACCCTCAAAACTGCATCCAGTGTTGCTCTTTCAAACGATGACTTTGATGTTTTTAAATCTGTAAATAGTCCTGAAGTAAGTATTTTTTTAAGGAAGGATAGTGATACAAATATTTTTTGGTAGTTTAGTATATACATTTGCAATACTTTTTAGATTTCCTATCCAAAGCCATGTATTTCTGTTTTAATAGTTAAACTTCCACTTCATGGAACAAGAAATTCACCATATCCTGCTATGCCAAACGTTCTCTCCTACTCAAAAAAAAAAACCAAAACCAAAACAAACCACACCTGATTTTCATCTTGAAATACTTTGGTTATGAAAACAGTAATTTATCAAGAAGATAAAAGTATCTAGAAGCAAAATACGAAGTAAATTGAGTACTTCTGATGAAACGGAATACTCTTTTGATTCAAGAAAAGCAGAATAATGAGATAGTAACAAAATGTATAAATTTACCGTGTTTGTAAGCACAGAAAACACTTTTCACATCAAATAAAATATGTTTACCAAAACAGATGTGCAAATACCAGGGACTAGAGATGAAAAGCAGTTTGAGATGGCAATAAAGGTGTTAAAATACAGTCTGTAGGATTTCTGGAGCTTCTCTATAGTCACCTGATGTCAGATTCACGTTAAATTTGGTGTTCCTCTACTTGTTTTACAAAAAAGGAATCTATTAGGAAGACTGCTGAACATATCCTTGAAGTGGCAGTCAACCATCACTGACTTTACAAACAACAATTTAGCTCTAAGAACAGTGGTAACAATTAACACTGGTTTTATTCAATATGGCTAAAGTACATAGTTACATCTATCACTAACTGCTTCATCTAGTCAGTTGAAAATATACACAACTATTAAGGATTTCAAGTAAGGAATCAAACCACTATATATGAAAGGAAAACTCTGGCTAGTTTCTCATCCCAAATCATTTAAAAAAAAATTAACTTACCAGCTTAATTGCCACATATTCATTTGTGTATAAATTTTTTCCTTGAAAAAAAGAACAAAAACAAGAATGTGAGACATCAGCTTTCCTGTTTTAATAAAATGCCATTTAAATCTCAGTGAAGTCTTTGAAACATTTTTATCAAAAGTGCTAGGTGTTCTAGTAGGGACTTAAAAAAATGTGGCTTTATTAGTGTGATACCACACTTTAAATAGAACTTTGTTCTTGAATAGTATAAGAAGTGGCAGTTCTATCTGCTAGAGTTTCAGCTATTTCACCAAGTCTGCAAAATTTTTATACATTAGAAGATCTTAAAAATTGTACATGACTGTAAGTGGAATGTGATATTCTACACTTTCATATTTATTGCTGAAAGCTATTTAAAATTAATTTTAAAATTATCATATGGTTTTGTAACACCAGACACTAATTAAAGTTCGAGTCAACTAGGACTAGTTTTTTCCTCAATTGTGTAATTTACTAAGCTTAAAGTTAGGACAAACAGGGCAAGAACATTACTGAGTTAAATGCTTACACCAGTTGGAAAATACATCTCCTGTTTTAAAAGTGATTCTGTAACTGGATAAGCATATTCCAACAAGCATTACTTCAAATTGTATGCAATTACTAAAATATTAATGTTACACCTAAAAAGCTTGTATAAAAAATAGTAGATAAAGGAAAAAACAAGTTGTGACTACCGAGACTTTTAGTTTCTCTACAGTCTTTGAAACAGTTTAGTGTGTATTACTTTTAATGATAATCCTATTTTTTGTCCTCTGTGGTATTACTCATGTCTGAATTTCCCATGTTTAGTTCAGTTTTGTTAAATAAATCAAACAGTAAAGATATGAATCAAGATAAAAGGATCCCCTGGGAAGACAAAGTCAAAGACTATGATCTCAACTCTAATCCTTAGTTTTAAAAATAGAGTATTCTTGCAAAGCTGAAAAAAAGATGTATTAAAACTACATATCTGTCAAGGAACCAACTTTTCAACAAGTAAGTTACCTGAAGGCTGTACAAAAATAAACAAAGAATCAGTATGGACAGCATGCTCTAATCTGACAACCAAAATAATGGGTAATTCCAAGATCTATTCAAGGACTTAAGTGGAAATGCAGGCATTTTAAACAGTTATTTCTTATCTCAGGGTCATTTGAGTTAGATTTTGGACTAAAAAGTGTACTTTGTTTGAAGGTGCTTCTGTGTCTTTACATGCTATTACAAGCTAGAAGATATTAAAAGCATATCTTGCAGCAGTCCTGCTCATTCTATCTATTAGATATCTAAATCAGCTACTGGAGTAGCTAATAAATCCTATTGGGTTCCAGTAGCCAAACACAGTAATGGCAGGCTTATCACTCTGAAGAAACATTAGAAGAGACATTATAGCTTTTCACGTGGTGATTCAAGATAATTGTATCTTTAAAATACAGAAGACAGTAGATTTGACACCACTGTTGATCTATCTCTAAAGCACAGAACAGGCACTGTGTAATACATGACACACAGCAGCAATAGGCTTTCTTTTACACCCCATCAGTTTATCTCAACTATAACTCAGAAAAGCTGTAAAATTAACAGCTCAACATTCAAAACAATTTAGTCCTCTGCAAGTTAGTGGTTGCACATCATAGACACTCATTTGCCACATACGGCCAAAGTCACCATTTGATCCGCAAGCCACTACAGAAGTCTGGCAATTCCTTCTTTCTCAGATGGAAGAACTACCATGGCTATTGATTTGTAACTGAATTTTTACCTCCTGAAGCGCAACTTCACCCCTCTTTAACTATTTCATTCTTCCTTTAAGTCTTTAAGATTCCCTCCTAAGACACATGCTCAAAATACATTCCAGTTTGTGGAAGTACACAAAACAAACCAAGAGCTTGTATATCTTTGTAGAAGGAATGGCCACTAAGTTACTTACTACCATAGTAATGTAAATGCAAAAATAACAAATTTAAATCAGAATCTGTAATACCGATCTTAACTCCTGCCTTCAATAACTTACACATTTAAAACATCTTATCTCACAAATAACAATAAATAAGTAGTTGAAATATCTACTATATACGCAAAAAAAAAAAAAGCAGACATTAAAAAAAGCAAGCCTGCACTTGTCCTGGTGGCTGCTGCAAGACAGTAGACTACACTATTATTTTCCTCCTCTTTCTTTTACTTTTCTGTCCTATTTTATTCCAGTATTATTAGACTTTAAGTCTTAACTACTTAACATTGTATTTAGAATGTAATAGATTATTTCACTCTGTATCTGCTGCAACCAAATGAGTTTATCTGATACTGATCTGAAATAGATAATCAACTGTGTACTTCGTGACCACTCCAGGACAGATAGGAAAAAAAATTAACTTTATTAGTTTACAGTTTCCTTCAGTAGTAAATGTGCCATTAATTATACTGGTTTGAGTTAGTTCATTGAGAGGTTTACAAGAACAATTATCATTCAAAGCCAGCTTAGAAAAGTTTAGGACAAGCTGAAGATAGAGCTTCAGCTTGACTTCTGAACTGCAGAGGCACATATGTAACACTGTAAAGGTAAAAATATGTCAGTCTTGCTTAATAGGAACAACAACAGAACCTCTTATCAAGACTGGGTTAAATTCAGTATCCTCAGTCAGAGCTCCAGCAACGTTATTTTTCATCCCTCTACAGTATTAATGTGCTAAACTTGTTTACCTTCTGACTCAGACTAGATATAAGGCCCCCAGAAAGTACTATATTAAAGACATGTTCTATTTTATGGATGTTATAAACATGCAAATATACACATTGTGTTTTATGCAAGCACTATATTAAAAGCATTGTCTGAAGGATAATGAGTAGTAGTTCTACCGCAGGCAGAAGATCAACAGAAACACACCTACTTAGCCCACCCTACTCTCAAATACCCTACTTTCAAACCTATCTGTCTCTAAACCTTGAAGCAGCGCATTAATGCAAGCCTTCCAGGAATACTGGAATAAATTCTTGCCATTAACTGTTAAATTACATTTGTTAACACTTACAGAATTCCTACATCTTGAAAACCCTAGCTAATCAAGGTATCATCACGGAAATTTAAGTTCCCTAAACTAAACAGATACTCCTCCAAAAGCACATACCCATCACTTACTCTCTATTTCAATAAATAGTAAAATTCCCAGGTTTGCTGCCCAAATTCTTCAAAATTCCATGCTTCCTTCTCAGTCTGTCCCTTCTTCACCATTTGATCTTCATTCAGCGGGGAACTAAGTGACAGAATTATCCATCTCCCAGATTCTCTCTACAGATGAATTCTCACCGTCCCTGTCTAGCAGCAGCTCACTGCTTAGCTTCACTACACGGCTGCTGATGGAAAGGAAATCAAGGAATTCAAGAGCTTGCTGCTATTGAAAGCACTGTAGCGCCTGCTACAGTGTCTCCAAGGGATCTCCAAGACCACAGTGCTATAAGCCGGACCTACAAGAGGAGGATATGTCTAACACACACTTAGCCTCGAGTACATCTGAATAAACTGCTTCAGGACGCCACGGACAGTAGTGAAATACAGTAAACATGAAGTAATTTCAGGCATCCTGGAAGAGACAACTCACTGAATTCAGGATAACACTGCAGTTATGAAACATTTTTAGTCCCAGAAAGTCTCCTGGTACAGATATTCTTAATATGTGATAGAGCTTGCTCTGGCTGGGGTCAAGCCATAATTTGCCATGTGCAAGGCAAATTTAACCTATTTGAAGCTTGAAAGTAGCCTGAAGAGTTGTGTGGTATGTTCATGTAGACATTTCTATGCCTAGACTGCATACAAGGGCCTCGAATAATGTAAACTGAAATAAAGAAATAAGGATCTTACCTAACCGTAATTCTCCAAAATTACCACATCCAATTTTTTTTCCAACTCTGAAGTTAGGTCCAACCATTAGCACTCCAGAACTTGAAGAGCCAGTTCCACGTGGATTATGACCTGATCTCCCACTCGGCCGTGCCATTCTTTCGTCCGGCTTGTCCTTGTCTTTCTTTTTATTATCCATGTCAAGTTTACAGTACTCCACTTTGACTACTTCCTCTTTTTAAAAATCAATATAAGCAAACTCCAATCGCACAATGTGAGAATGGAAACATCACCAGTGAAGTGCCAGCTGGTTACTGTCAGGAAGCAGTCAACAGTAGCGTGTTCATCCCATTCGCAAAGTCTTGGTAGTATCTGTAGCAAAAATGTTTCTCCAGAATGCACAATACCAGCAGTATTTACTAGTATTTACAGGAATTCTGTTAAAGAAAAACAAAATTATTCAACACAGTAAGATTCTTGTACAAAATTACCTCTTCCTTCAACTACTCATACAATTAGGCTATGACTAATTATATTTGCTTTACAGATCCTCCAGGAAAAGCACTTCTGTAAGGTTAAAGCCTCTGATTCTAGATGTAACGGCAAGAGATACTGGTGTAACTGAAGTGCGCTAAAAAAATCTCAAGGCTTAATGCAATAGATGTTTCTCTTGTCTCTCAAAATAAACGAAAACCCTATAAAACTACTTCCTGACTAGGTAAACATATTTAAAAATTGACATTTAGACACTCACTGCATCTTATGCCAGCTCTGCAAAAGAAAGCATTTTATTTTTATTTTTTTTTTCCCCCATGTTGTATTAGTTGATCTAAGGAAATGCTCAAGTTGCACACTTATTGAAATTTCAGAAATATATTCAAACTTAAGAAAATTCTATTATCTTTTCTGAACTATATTTTCTGAGATGCACAATTTATAAACTCATGGCAAGGCTACTTCAGTTCTTTCAGTAACTAGTCCTAGAGTTTAAAAATAAGATATATTTACTTATTCTCCCTTGCCCCACTTAATTATGTCATAAATTTGCTTCCCCGCTCCCCCTGTTCACCATTTAGCATCATCACCCAGAAACTAACACCAACGCGAATCTCAGCAAAAACATGTTAGCTTAATACTGCAATAAAGAATCCTAAGAAAGCTTTCACTTTTATGCGCTCATACGAACAGTACATATTGTATTCTATTTGACACCAGTGGTTTAAAAACCTCAAATTCAAAAGACAGTAGGCTACTACATAGCCAAATTTCAGAGTGAGTTAAATATCTATTCAAAATTATTTTGCTACATTTGCTTCAATGTTGGGAATACACTGCAGTAAAAGAAAACATCCTCTGAAAAAAATTATGTATTTTGTGTGCTACAATCTATTTAAAATAAGCTCCTGATGACTATCTTTAAAACACTTTGAACTGAAGACACTTTCATTTCTTAAACCTGTTTCTCACAAAGTAAAATTAATACTCATATCATAGTTTATTACAGCATTTTAAAAATCAAAGAGCCAGTAGAGAAAAGATACCAAAGAACATGAACAACCACCCAAACAGAATCATAGAATGGTCTGGGTTGGAAGGGACCTTTAAAGGTCATCTAGTCCAACCCCCCTGCAAGGAGCAGGGACATCTCCAATGACATCAGGTTGCTCAGAGCCTCATCCAGCCTGGCCTTGAATGTTTCCAGGGATGGGGCATATTTAATCACACATTAATGAATAATTGCATCTGCTGAATCCCGGATATTCCTATGCATGGTCATAACTAGATGACATTGTAAAAAAATTGCTAATTTACAGCTGACTAACATATCACTCCAGCAATGAAGCATCGGGAAATTTATTCAGCAAAGAAACATGATCACCTTACTATGAAAGGAGAATGAAAGACTTGTTCCAAGAACATGCAAATGCAAATTACAGTCCAAGTAGACTTGCTTAATGTAAGGGAAAAGGACTTTAGCAGTGAGTAATGAATGCAGTGGTGTGGTATTGTATAGACAGAGGCATTTAAGAGAAAAATACAAGCACATCTGGCTACAACATAACCTTGCAGGTTCGAGCATCACCACTAGATACCCTAAAGTCACTTTCCAAACCACAGATCTCAGAGGAACAGACTTAATGGAAAGCAAAAGGTAATTTTTCCTCACCCAGTGTGCTATAAAACCTAGGGAAGAAATAAGAAAATTAAACACAGACCGTGTTAAGGTAGGATTTCAAGGACACCATTTAGTAGTCAGAAAGGAGGTCAGGACATTTGACGAAGTAGATTGCATAAATATTTTAAGTGCCAAAGAAAAAAGACTTATGTTCCATATCTTACTGGTTTCTTCAGTGAGAAATAACAAGGCAAACAATCCTATAATTTTTAGTGCTAATATAGAGGCTTCATGGTAAATAGAAGCAACACGCCTAAGCACAGTATTTTACTGTCATCACCAAAGAGTAAAAAAGTAGACAGTACCAACATAATGCTTTGGTAATCTCAGAAAGAGTGGAAGGCCAAACTTCCTGGCACTATTTTCCACATACCAAAATCTTCATACTACCAGGTGCTGAAAGACTTATCTTGGATAAGAAAGACACTAATAGTTCATACCAGTGACACCAGTGGGCTCCACAACAGACTAGTAACTCTACAAAAGGGACTGGGTACGCAGGCAAACCTGAAGAAATCCAAATCCGATTTCAGAGTTAATAGGATTCTTAGCTTACAAGTTTTCCATAGCTTACCTGTTGACACGTATACAAAATCTAATCACATGTGTAATGAGTTTAAAATTGCATTTTTCTAATGCATCACAACTTCCTTTTAGAAGGACAGAACACTTCGAGTTTTCTCATTTATTTCAGGTTTTCCCCTCTTGTCTTTGTATTTAAGTACCACCTGCGCACAGCGTGTAGCCTTGCTAACTAGGCAGAAAACTTAGCTGTAAGAGGCACAGTTCTGAGGGTGCTGAAAAGTCATGATGCATCAGGAGCATGGAATAACAAGTATCAGAAATTCAATAACAGCACTAAGGCAATGGTAATCTCTAAGAAAGCCTTTGTGAGCCAAAGAAAGTCCATCATCACTGGAAAAGCTTCCAAACTCACACTGTTTCAGCTCATGTAGCAATAAAACAGTACCAGAGAAGCCACGCTGGGAGCTCAAGGACAGATTATTTAGTATTTATGCAAAGCATATTAGCTGCTCTGAGTGTATGCTTGTCCAGATGAAACCTAGTAGTTAATAAGACACTGAAGCTTTGCCAGTGAGAAACTAATTTGCACAATATATTTTGAAACCCATCTATAATCATAGGAATATCTTTAATTTGAAAAATCCGAAACATAATCAAGCCCATCTCTTAATAGCATTAAGTTACCAGACAAAGACTTGTCATACATTAAGAATCCTCATTTTAAAAATACTCTATCTGCATATCCAAATACTTTTTTCCACAATTTAAGTCTAATAGTTTATTAGGCACTAATGACAACAGACTTTCTCAAGTCAGTTTATACTAATGCTAGTCTTAATCAAGACAACTTTTTCCTAATTACACAATATGCACACCGCCTCAGACACTGAAAATATCTTATTATATACTGCACACTTAAGCAAATATAAAATCAGATGCTCTTTTAAAGCAATTTATAATATGTAAGTTAATTTATTAATTGAAACAGCCAATCTCGAACAGAAACTATTGCCAGCATTTTTTCAATTCCAGTCTTCATTCTGAAACTGAAGTTACAGCAGTTGTCTTAATTAGTTTCAAAAACTGAGCTACCTTATGAGAAATCTCTTTGTCTTTTTTTTTTTTCTTTTAAATCCTCTGCAAGATGCCCACCCAGCTGCTCTCTCACTCCCCCTCCTCAAAAGGACAGTGGGAAGAAAATAAGATGAAAAAAAGCTCATGGGTCAAGATCAAGAAAAGGACATCACTCACCAATGACCATCATGGGTAAAATAGACTTGACTTGGGTAAGATCAATTTAATTTACTGCCAATTGAAATAGCGTAAGATGGTGAGAAAAAAAAAAAGACAAAGCTAAAAACGCCTTCCTCCCACTCCTCTTCTCCCCAGGCTCAACTTCACTCCTTCACTTCCCACTCCTTTCCCTGGGGAAAGCAAACAGCAAACCTGCTCCAGTCTGGGCTCCTCTCTCCACGGGTCCACGGGTCCCGCCAGGAGCCTGTTCCACCGTGGGCCCTCCGCGGGCCACAGCCTCCTTCAGGCACCCGCCTGCCCCGGCGTGGGGCCCTCCCCGGGCTGCAGGGGGATCCCTGCTCCTGCGGGGCCTCCATGGGCTGCAGGGGCACAGCCGGCCTCACCAGGGGCTGCACCTCGGGCTGCAGGGGAATCTCTGCCGGGAGCAGCACCACTGCTCCCCCTCCTGCTGCACTGCCCTTGGCCTCTGCAGGGACACATCTCTTCCATATTCTCATTCCTCTCTCCCAGCTGCTGCACAGCAGTTTTTTGGGTTTTTTTACCCTTTCTTAAATATGTTTTCCTGGAGGTGCCACCACCTTCACTGCTGGCCTCAGCTGTACCCTGCAGTGCCTCAGCACAGGGCAGGCCGCCCCTCCCCTCACAGAAGCCCCTGCAGCCCCCCCTGCTAGCACCAGGGGACAGACACCTAGTGAATTTACAAAAGCACACTCATGTGTTTCAAATTTGTGGAATTCCAAATACCGTAGGTGAGTAACTATTTTTTTTAAAGCAGCCAATGCTTCCAGGAGAAAAAGCCTACCACACACTTTCCAATTTAAAAAACACTGCTTCAGAAACTTTTGTGTCTGCACACAGACCTCAACACAAGCTGTTTGCCAGATACCATTTTAAAAACTCAGAATGCAGTAATAGAAAAAAAGAGTTACAATGGATTCAAGGGATAAAGATAAGCTTGAGTACAAGCTTCGTTATTTATCAAGTAAATTAGTTTTGTAAATGACACTAGCATTTTGAGACCAAATCACAAAGCAGGAAAAAAACCTCATAAAATTCAATAGAATACTTTAGAGTAAATAAGAAATAAACTGATTACTACCTTCCTAAAAATATTTTCTTGTAATGTTTAAGTAATGTTTTATCGAGTGTTTTACTGAAATTTAAGGCAACAATGCATGAAACCAAATATACTATTAACAACATAAATTTCAGTTTCCAAAATATGCATCTATTATATGGACAAATGTACTATATGGTAACTTACACCCTTCTCTCTTTTGCTGTTGAACAAACAGATACTCCAGTTACATTATGGATATTCTTTTTTTATATAAACTGAAATTAGCATATTTTACCAGATTCCTGCTAAAAAAAAAAGAAGCATCAGAAGTCCTGTACGTTTTTCCACATACTGCATGTCCAAAGGAAGACACACAAGCATTCCTGTCAGTTTCTCCAGGAGACAAGAGTTCTCTTAAAACATTTCCTTATAAAATAACGTGCAGCTCATTTGAAGTATGGGAAGCACTTCAACTTTCTTCATATTAAAATTCCTGTACAACACTTCATGAAGTATTTACCTTGGAAATACAAAAGGCATTCATGGTTTAGTTTAACTGCACTGCACTTACCTATGACAGAGTTACACTGTTGATGGTAGTATCTTTTCTTCACCATAATGCTCATGTTCTAGAGGAAAAGAGCTAAAAGGCAAAGATATATGTATGTAGTATTTGTAATTACCAGGCATACAAAAACTTCTAATACAGAATGCAAGTAAATTACAAGTTACAGGAATTGCCTGTTAAGGAAGATTGAGCAGATTTTTTTTCCAAAGACTCAACATTTCTAGGGCTCAGAAGTCAGACATCATGAGGGCCCCTCACTGCAAGAAAGACATTGAGGCCCTGGAACGCGTTCAGAGGAGGGCTACGAAGCTGGTGAGGGGTCTGGAGCACAGGCCTTATGAGGAGCGGCTGAGGGAGCTGGGATTGTTCAGTCTGGAGAAGAGAAGGCTCAGGGGAGACCTTAT
Source organism: Tetrax tetrax (assembly GCA_009806455.1). Lineage (NCBI taxonomy): Eukaryota > Metazoa > Chordata > Aves > Otidiformes > Otididae > Tetrax > Tetrax tetrax. Next base: position 76,373 of record WHYT01017288.1, read on the forward strand.
AGCTCTCTATAACTTCCTGAAGGGAGGTTGTGGTGAGCTAGGGGTCGGCCTTTTCTCTCGTGTAGACAGTGATAGAACTAGAGGCAATGGTTTCAAGCTGCGCCAGGGGAGATTCAGGCTGGACATTAGGAAATATTGCTTCTCGGAAAGGGTAGTCAGGCACTGGAATGCACTGCCCAGGGAGGCGGTGGAGTCACCGACCATGGGGGTGTTCAAGAAACGTTTGGATGTTGTGTTGAGGGATATGATTTAGCTGAGAAGTATTGGTGATGGTTGGACTGGATGATTTTTTAGGTCTTTTCCAATCTTGACAATTCTGTGATTCTGATTCTGTGATTTGGAAGTGTGCATAATCTAAAGCAAAAAAAACAAATAACAAAAAAAAAAAAAAACCACATGCAGTGTAAGCATTCTAAATTATTTGCATAATCCTTTTCTTGCTATGTGCAAGTTATATGGGCTATATTCTCCTCACATGTAATCTGCCTGAAAAATGTGCCATCCTCATTTCACAGCTTGATTTTCTGTTTAATTTTCACCTTTTCCTACACAAATGAGTACACTTGACCCATAAGCTTCATCTAGACATCAGGGAATATTGCTACAATTTAAATTTCTTGCTCAAAAAATATATTATTAAATATCAGTATAATGGCAAGCATACCATCAAAGCCAAATTAACAAAGCAATGTCATAGGAGTGAAATGACTATTTATGCTGAAGTATGAGAAGGAAGAAAAGGCAAAGGAAGCTACAAAAAAAAAAAAGTCAAAACAGTATTACATAGCAGGAAAAGTACTTAGCTCTTAATTAAAAATTAGAACTACAATCCATATAGATTGAGGACAAAAGGTGAATCAAGACTGGAAGACCTGTAAGGAAGCAGAGTAACTGATATGTAAAACTAACATCAGCTAATAGAAGTTCTATTTATTTGATGGAATTTAATGGACATTCCCAAGCACTGTAGAGAAAGTGCCTGAAAAGCATGGAGAGGAGTAGTGAAGGCAAGCAAGAAGAGTGAAGACAACAGGTAGATACATGTTCCAGTTGACTGACACCAGTCATACTCCTAACCTCTGGAGAACAATAAAAGGCATCTCAGGATCAGTTTTAGAAACATAAATCAAAATTAATGGCAAAAGACATCCAGGCTACTGGTCTCTGTCAATATACAACTTAAATACAGAACATACAGTCAAATTAACCAAATAAATACAAACTTAGCCACAAGACTATAGTAATATCATCCTGAAACAAAATCCTAATTTGCAATGCAGAAGCACATGAGGACAAAGACATTTGTTGGGTCCATAGAGAACTGACTATTTCTACCAGTACTGGCTTTACCATATTTGACATAAGAAGTCAAAACAAAACTTACCAGCTTGGATTCACCACCATATTGATGTGGCTAAACTGCTTCTAATTCTGGAACTACAGTAGTTACTCCAGCTCAGGAAGGTTTGCTCAGTTCTGCTTGCCATTAAATGAACATGCTATAGATCCGCCTACTCGTATTATCACTTCTGAACCTCTGTGCACTTGACTTCACAACTTCAGTAACGTTTGTTCTGCATTACAATAGGTGATTAAACACTTCTTCAATAAAGCCAAGGCAAGGACTAAACGGACCATTCCCTAAAGATCTCTACTGTTTAAAGGTTAGATGAGCAGTTTTCTGATATTTGAAGAGGACAGACAGACGATTATTTCCTTGAAGGGACATTTTTACAGAATACGTTTTACTCATTGCTGATTTGCACTCAAAGCTTGCTTACTTCATAGACAAGCAGATTCCAACTCGGAAAATCTAGCCTATTCAAAATGTTTGTTTTGCACTCTCTCTGCTGCATAAAATTCTACACAGAGAGCAACTGAATCAGTTTTAATGGACCTGTACAACCTGTACAGGTGTGTAAGCAAAAACGATCTTTCAATTCACCACTATATTCAAACTCTTTTTTTATTTAAATTCATGTTGTACAGTTGTATAGTGTTAAAGAACTTCAGAATATTGATAACTCCCTATGAATACATTCAGAACTAGACATAGAGAAATTAAAATTAAGCAAATATCTCACTTCCAAATGAATTCACTGTGAGAAAATGTCAGTATTTTTTCCTCTAACAAACAGATTATAATCTCTGAATGATAATTAAACACTATTTCCTTAAACATCTAAAGAAAACTGTTTAAAGGCACTGAAGAAAAACACTGGAATATTACATATATGGTGAATAAACAGGTGAGTTACAAAACCATACTCAGGCTCTATTCTGTCTTCTTTTCCATTACAGACTCAGTATATTCAATAGCATTGCTGCTATTGTTCCGAGTTCACACATCACCAAAAGAACACATTACATGTTAAGCAAGCATATGCTGCTACAGAAAATCTGTGAATCAAGACAATCTTTACCTAAACCCACATTGGAGAAATGTTCCTTTAAATCCTTCTAATCTTTTCCTGCTTGATTCAGTATTCAAAATCTAATGGAGCAGTGCCACACCAGCTATAAGAAAAAAGGATAATTACACAAGGCCACAAAAAGTTCATTGAATCTTCTAATCATATTTGTATTAAAGTTCTCCTTTTTCAAGTGCTCTGGAAACAACTGACAGCTCTTTAAGTTGCACCACTACCAAAGATCATACATACACATCCAAAACCAATTTCTTTTACATCTACTGGTGGAAAAAAAAAAGTCTCAAAGCCCCAGTTGGGCTGGCAATTTTAAAGAATCATTGAGTTTTATTATAACACAAGTATTTCTAATTTCTTGCACAGTCACACCCACTCAAAGTCTGCTTTAGGATCAAAGTAGAATTATTGCCAGAAAGTGCCAGGCTGCTAAAATTCAAATTCTAATACAGGTATTGGCACACAGGAAGAAGTTACACCTAGAAAACATTTTAGATATCCCTAGATGACAGAGATATGTATCTCCACATCTCCCTAAATCTCAGTTGAAAATGTTCCAATTAACATTACCAAAACCAATATAACACATAACAAGAACCCTCCTCCACAGCAACGAAGACTTTCTAGGATACTATCTAAGGCAGTGTAAGAGACTAATTTAAGCACCTTCATTATTCATACACCTCTCAAATGGCTGAGCCTGCAGCCACAGCACCACTGTAATTACATGCAAGTTTACATATACCGAGGCATATGTCATAATAACATTCCCATTCAAATGTGCAAGTAAACTTTAAAATAAAAACTTACTAGCTACTTCATTCCTTTTTCCATCTTCCCAATTTACTTTTAAATAAGCTTATTAAGAGAACACTAAAGCTGCTAAATAAAACATTTCACTATCTGGAAGTGACAAAGTTAAATGAAACAAGCAACCATAACGGCTCCCTTAGATAACACATGCATTACCTTCCCAAGTTTAATTACAAGATCCTATATCACTGCTAGTTTTAGAAAAAGCATACAGTAGCACAAGAGCTAGGGAGGAAAATTAAAAAATCCATGAAACAAAAGAGTGAAAAAGTACCTCTTGTTTAAGCACAAAGCATTTAAAAATTCACCCAGGCTCCTAGCATTTTCATTTATCTTCAGTTTTTCTCACTCCTCAAGCTTTTTTGTTCACATACTTTTACTCCCAAGGTCTCATGTTTTTTGGCATTGACATTACTCTAGCAGCAAAGCTTTCTTCCTCTAACATCACACACAGTTTTTACGGAATAATTCACCTACTAAATAGCCCTTATTTCAGACAAAGAACAGTTATGCTCAATTTCCAATATTCATTTGAATGTTACAAACACATTTGGATCACAGATATAGTAACATGGAATTTTAATCAGCAAAACTGCTGTATTTACTGTATTTAACAGTAAAAAAAAACCTTCAATTCATAGTACTAATTTGAAAACAAGCTTAAAATGAGAGTTTTGTTGTGAGATAATATAAAATTAAAATAGCTAATCAACTATTTCTAGTATTGTTTGTATATCTTATTGAAAGATTCAGCTGTTCGTTCTTTCTTAAGAATTATTGTTTACTCTTTAATCATTAACTATTTAATTATTTTCAATGAGAAAAAAAATCAAACCTTCACATGATCTCCATGAGACTCAAAAAAGTAGAGTTGCTATTCCAACAATTTATATTACAAATAAATTTCTCTACTGCTTTATTCTTCATACAAATAGATGCTTATAACATTGGTATCACACCACTCTGATGGTTGTTTCCTTTTATTGCTAATTTGAGCCTAAAAATACTTTCATATAGAACCTCCAAAATAAAAACAGATGTTAAAAGATTCATTGCATAACTGAAACATAACCAATCTGATTTTGACTTAAGAATATTATTTCATCTTTTTCCAGATTTCA
>WHYT01017288.1:80752-92091 GCA_009806455.1 Tetrax tetrax
AAACTAATGACAAAATGAGACTGCTGAAATATTCAGTACATAGAATTTACACAGATGCTAAATACTCATTACATGAGCTTGGAAAAACAAAAAAAAAAAAATTCCAAACAAATTTATCCTGGCACAATTTCTCTCTTCAGCTATCACTAACCAGTATCAAAACTGCTTTTTACTGTATCATTTTACATGTCTTAGTAGGTATTCTCTAAATGTATCCTCAACATAATGAAAACTTATTCACCAGTAACTAATTTTCCTCACAACAATGTAATGTAGTTGATGTACACAGGGAATCTCAGTCTAACTTTTGCAAGTCTAATGCAGCCTAATTTTGTAGTTTTTTTAATCTTTAACATAAAAAACGAAATGTAGCTCGGCATTATCTGCTCTTTCCTTTCTACCATTTCTAGCACACCTCAAGATTCATCACACTTTCTGATGTTAGTTGATTCACCTAAGAATGTTTTATTCTCCCATTTCTTAGGTACTTATCATTCTGACTTTAGTCAGGTAAACAACTACCTCGGAAGCACTGTAACAAGAACATGCAAATCCTCTGAAAGCAACATCATTCTCTCCTCAAAAAAAAAACCATTTGCAGCAGATATGAACTGACCCAAGAAACAATGATGACCTTTTTCAGTTTTGCATAGGAGGACTGGTATCTCTACATTGAATAAAACAAGAAACATACGGAACACACAAGAAGTGAAGATGCACCTGAATCAGATCTTCAAAGCATCCGCGGTCTGATCATCACAAAACACTGTTCACATTCCTTCCCAGCCAGCTTTTCTTTCTAAACACTGAAGACCAGATCCCATATTTGCTACATTTATTCCACAAAGTATGCAATATATTAATAAAGTTGGATATCCTTCCTGGAGTTTCAGCAGCAAAGAAGGAAAGCAAGCAAAGCAACTACTACTTCTTAATCACCTGCAGGTCAAACTCTTCCCACTTTAGAAGACACACGTGTTTGTTTAAGAAAGCAAAAATAATACCCTAATTTTAAAGGCAAATGAAGTCTCCTTCTAACAGATTATGCCGGAGCTCAGCTGTGCAATTTGTTTCTCAGTATACATGGCCTCAAAACATTTCTTATTTTGCTTTGTGCTCCTCAGCACTCCAAGGCAACTAACAGATCACAGGGGCACTGAGATTTTGTTTGCATTACCAGCACTTCCAACACTGCTGTGTTTGTATCCCAAGAACCTTCTATATTACCACTTCTGTTTTTTTTTACTTAAAAGTAAGTTTTCCACAGATTCTTCTGTTCACTTTCTATGACTACGTCGGACAACTGTACTGTTCAGGCAGCATCCAATCTTTTTCTTCTTCTACTTTCTGTAATATCAACCCATTCTAGATTAACAGAACAGTATTGCAAAGCAAAACAATAACAGAATTTACAAATTTTGGCAAGCAAATGAGATTATCAGTATTCCTGAAAATGATTTTTTTTAATCTATTTGTTTAATTTTACAGATTTCTAAGATTCTCCCTATGTAATATTAAGTTATAGGTAACTGAATTAAGGTCTACATACACACAGTCTTGGTCCACAAACGCATACAATGAGATTCACTCAAACTAAATAAGTAGCCTAACTGAAAATGTCAAGGTAAAATTGAGTGGCTTCCTTGTGAATAAAAGTTGACACATCCAAGCTTTCTAAAAAGTCAAGTTTTCCTATCAAGATATATATAGAAAAAAAAAAATTACATTTCTCTTTTACAGTATCCACTGCCACATACTATTTTCAATGAACATAATTAGCTCAAGATTCTAAAAGGAGCTTTTAAATTTGTAAATATATAGCAATTTCCCCATGGAAAGTTCAGCAGCAAACCACATCTGGCCACGGATAATCCTTCTTTAACACACAAAAACTAAGATAAAAACAGCTTTATTTATTAACAAATTTAATTAAATTTTCCTCTGTACAAAAACTAACCAAAAATACACCTTATATTTATTGAACCTTGTTTAATAAGTCCATTCTGGTTAAGCTACTATAATTTTTCTTGTACTAAGGTTTGAAGTCACACGAAGAAATCTGAGGGCTATCAATGTCCAAACTTTATTATTTGAGCTGTACATCCAATTTTGTCACTTGAAAGACTACTAATTAATCAACAATAATGCAGCCTTCTCCACCACCCAGTTGTGAGTTCTGATCAAAATACTGTCACATCAGAAGACACATACTGTACTCAGGGTCAACCTAACTCAATACGATTTTTTCCCAAATGACAAACTGGACTAACTACATAACAATTAATATCCCCAAGCAATCTCTTCATCTTCATGAACGTAAAATGAACACCAACCGAAGACTACTATTTTCTGTTCAGTGCAGAGACATTTATATTTTCCTGTTGACCTAGAAGAAAAGTTTGGCCCTAATCCTAAACCACACTTCATTACAGACTTTCACCACAAAATCCCACTGACTTCACTTTGAGATTCCATGCAAGTGAATACCTTTATTTGGTTGAATTTTTTGTGCAGGCATCCTTCTTGCAGGATCATATAATCATCATTTTAGAGGAACAGCTGAAAGTCCATTTTCAGAAAGGAGTGGTGTTACACAAGAATAATTAAATAAAATCTAATAATGACAGTATTAAAGCTTATTTACTACAGAGTAGAGAAAGGAGATAACTGATAGCTAAGCAGTGTTCCAGTAATTTGTTTTTTCATTTTTCCAACATCACTCCCACACACACTTAAACAGGCTATATTGTCCACAGCTGACGGGAAACTAATGCTGAGCATTAGTTGAGCATAATGGATGCTTCAATTTTCTACATCAAGCATTGTACCATCAGCACTCAAATGTCACAGCAGAACAACTGAAAGGTATAGATTAGCTTAAAGCTAGGCTAAAGAAACTATAAAGTTGAACACATCTAAAAGTTAGAAAACAAAGCAAGGATAGCACTGCATTTCATCTAATGCCATAACTATGTCTGAAGACAAAATTAAGCACAATGATGAAGCACTCCGGTGCTATGTGCAGAAAAACATTTTCTAAGAGTCCAAAAGACACTAATGCCATTTTAAGGTTATTATTTTATAGGATCATAGAATCATAGAATGGTTAGGATTGGAAGGGACCTTCAAAGGTCATCTAGTCCAACACCCTGCAAGGAGCATGGACAACCCCAACTAAATCAGGTTGCTCAAAGCTTCATCCAACCAGGCCTTGAACGTTTCCAGAGATGGGGCATCCACCACCTCTCTGGACAACCTGCGCCAGTGTTCTACAACCCTCAGTGTAAAAAAAAAAAAAAAAATTTCCTAATATCTAATCTAAACCTATCTCCCTCTATTTTGAAACCATTACCGCTAGTCCTGTCATAACAGCCCTACTGAACAGCCTCTCCCTGTCTTTCTTGTTAAGCCCCCTTGAGGTACTGGAAGATCACTGTAGGATCCCTCCAGAGCCTCCTCTTCTCCAGGCTGAACAGCCCCAACTCTCTCAGCCTGTGTTCACAGGAGAGGTGCTCCAGCCCTCTGATCATCTTCGTGGCCCTCCTCTGGACCCTCTCCAACTGGTCCATGTCCTTCTTATGTTGGGGATTCCAGAACTGGACACAGTACTCCAGGTGGGGTCTCACCAGGGCAGAGTAGAGGGGCAGAATCACCTCCCTCGACCTGCTGGCCACGCTCCTCTGGGCTGCAAGGGCACACTGCCTGCTCATGTTGAGCTTCTCATCCACCAGCACTCCCAAGTCCTTCTCCTCAGGGCTGGTCTCGATCCATTCTCCGCCCAGTCTGTATTTGTGCCTGGGATTGCCATGACCCACATGCAGGACCTTGCACTTGGCCTAGTTGAATTTCATGAGGTTTTCATGGGCCCACCTCTCCAGCATAAAGTACATAGTGTGCTCTAGCATTCCACAGGGATTCCAATCAGCAGTTTTCAAAACGAAAAGTCTTATTTAATTCGCTGAGACTAATTCCTACTCACTCTCACCTTTAATCATGGACATACTCTACTGTAAGAATTCTACATAGAGTGGAGCCAAATTCAAGTTAAATGATTTTAACTCTGGAATTTTTCAGCTCACAACTGCAGTCATATCAGACATTAACTACTGTGCTACACTCCTGAAAAAAAAAAAAACCAAGCTAAGAAAATAAGACACTACATGCTCATGCCTGACAGATCATGATTTAATCTCATAAGACAGTCACTTACTACCAGCAGTATTGAACATTACTCCTTTCTATGAGGCCAGATCTCCAGAGGCATGTATTTAAGTTTCCCAGGCTTTGATAATACAGAACTCCTGAGAATATGTTTTAGTACCTCTGTCTTTGCTCATTCTGACCTTACCAAAATTCATCTGCCCTCTCAACTGTTCCTGAATCACTTTGGTTTTTTTCCCCCTCTAGCTCTCTTTCTACTTCAGTCCAACTACAACTGTACTGAACTGCAGCTCAAAGCATGCTCTTTAAGTGGTCAGTATAGGATCTGAAGTGGGAAATACTCCTTTGCTCCCCAGCACAGATGAACCCCAAGTCACAGCTGTAGTCAGTCACTCGCTGTTGAAACCATGTTTTCTCCTTTTCCTGGGTAGAAGCAGTGAAAATGTAGAAATCACAAGCTGGAAAGTTACTTTCTGCTAAATTACAGTGACCAGCAGCACAGCTATCCTCCATCAACATCACAGAGTAGGTTCCAGAAATGTTTTGTTCCATTCATGCAGTCCAGACTTGAACACAGTCAGGACTTAACTTTTGTAGCATTTCTTCCAAACTGTCAGCTCTGTTGCACTGTTTCAAATGGTGTTTCCAAAAGCCTTAGAAAGAACTCAGCAAAACTTGACTAAGTAACAATTAAGAGACTGATAAACCACACACCAAACTCCAGTACACACTTGCAGAACTCATCAGCAAGTTAGTTAGCTGGATGAGAGTTTTTTTTCTTGCTTTATAAGGTTTAATACGGAATAAAACGTTATAGATAAAAAAGCCTCATACAGCACACCAATTAGAATCATACCTGCCACCTTCACATTCAACAGATAAGATGCCCACACAGTCCCACTGCAGCAACTTCAGCTTGTTGGACGTCTTCCATGCTTACACAGTATTCCCAGGCCTCCCTCTGTTACATCTTGAGCTCTCTTTTTTTGCAAAACTCTTCATTTCTTCCCACAATAAAACTCAGCTTCACTCTCACTCAGTGACTGCCACTTGCCCAGTACTACAACTTGCAAGCTGAACAGCTCTCAAGCGACCAGCAACCAGAAAACATGGCGTTCTTCCGTCACTGTGGATAGCTAACAAATATCTACTCTACCTAAATTGTGTTTTTAACAAGCTTATAGGAATTTATCTCCAGAGGCATAAAAATATAAGCTTGGTTAAAACTGCCCAACAAGTTCCACATTTATATAGGCAGCAAATGAAAGAACTGCAGATCAAAAATACCTTATTTCCTTCAAAAACATACTTTTTTTTTGGAAGAAAATTCCAAGTACAATCAAAAGATTTTACTTAAAGCTCAAAGTCAGAAAATTAAAGGCAAATATTAAAAGAGCACTTCCAGAAGGCAAAGACTTCAGTCTAGCAAAAGCTTAATAGTAAAATCAGCTATTCTGACTTCTTGTCTGTTGATAAAATTCTTCTCTGCCTGTTTACTATTACCTGTAAATTCAAGCTTCATCATTTGTTATCTCTCCAGATTTAGAGATGCCTCAGCCTACTGGCAGCAAATGTTAAACAGAAGTAAAAACTTTCATAATCTAACACAATGAGCAACATGCTCTTGGAATACTGTAAACAGTTAATGAGTAGTAATTGTTTGAGGCAAACTTCCACTGAAAGAGAAAGTAAGAACATTTTATACTGAACTAGTGTTTACAAGGCACAAGTAAGAAAATACTAGTAGTCGAGGTTAGAGTGAAACATGTCTCCCATGACCCTTAGAGCAATCATGTCCCTGACTGCAATGTCCACAGTATTACTTAATCTTCCCATGATTACGCAGAATTTAAGATATCTGTATTTATAGGGACATCATCTATATTTAAACTGACATCAGCAATGTCAATAATATCTCAAATTAATTACATACTTCATTATAAACCAGTGGAATTCCTCTGAGGCAACACTGAATACCTTTATAAGATTGCTTTATATCTTTACATCAAAAAGCTGCTGATATGTGATAAAAATATGTCCTTCATGCCTTTACACATTGAAATGCAAGCTGCTTCATTTAAGTCCAACTGTAAAGACGTAAAATGGAAAATGTGTAGTGCCTTATATACAGAAAGGTACTCAAGAGATTCTTCCATACATAACAACACAACTTTTAAATAGTACTTCCTTTTAGGCTGCAAAGGTGTGTCCTACCCTGGACAAATCACAAGTTCCACCATCACAAAGGTAATCTGAGCCCAAAGACAAACTGAACCAAACCCAACAGTTTTAAGGCTACGATACAGACAACCTAAGTCTAAAATTTTGTTTTGATAAGTGCTATTAAACAATATCATGGGTCGGTCAGCATGATGGCTCTCTTCTCCTGCTGCATCTAGCCACAGGTACCTGCTGCTCCTGTTGCTTATTTAGACGAGTCTCAGCACTCAAACACCTCCATAAAGCCATCAGACTCGCCAATCTAGCAGAAAGTTCACACACTTACCCGTAACTTGATACTTGAATCAACTCAGTGGATTCAGAGACAGATGCAGAGCCTGCGTGGAGGTACAAAACCGCACAGCCAGGAATGAGGCTGGAGAAGAAATACCTGGTAATACAGAAAGAACGACTTTCCCAACAGCCTATGACATAATTTCAATTACTGATGTTTCACAGCAGGTTTAGTGCATCTCTTAGAAGACAGCACGCTTGTCCTCAATGATCTCCATAGGCTAACTGCCATGCAAACATCACCATTAACTATGCTTTTGTTTGGAACTGTTCTATCTACTTTATTATTGCACATAGTTCACTGCATGAAGAGCATGGCACCTCAAAAATTAATCAATCAATAAACACAGAGACTATAAAAAAGTGTGATAAACCACATACTTTAAACTGGGACCTATGCCCTGCTTGTCATAAAACACTCCTGTATTTTTGTAATACTGAAAAGGACATTATCTTCCATTGTTATAGTGCACATTCTGTCTTAATAACATAATCTAAATATGTGATTTATTATGAGTATAAATTCCCACATAGGCATTACATCCACGTAATCAGGAAAAAAAATCCTTCCTAGGAAAATGACATTAAATTACTATCAGATTTTAGTTAAGTAAAGCAGATATTAAAAAAAAGTCTTGATATGTTAAAAGTTAAACAGGCTAGCAAGCTCACGGAGAATATCACAAAGCATATGAAAACAGTGTTGTAATTACATTACTGAGGTTCTACACGAAGACAAACTAAGTAAACTTACTTGAAGTATGTAAATCTTACCTGTGTGTCTGTCATAGACTTCTGTGACCTACAGTCATCTGAGTAAATTTTTGCAAAGATAGTTCTGACTTATCGATATGCCTCCTCCCATTTGCTACTCCACTGCACAGTGGAGGCAGTAACAGGATACTAGACACACAAATAGTGCAAAAAAAAAAAAAAAATAAATAAATAAAGCCATCTTTCCATACCTACAAAGTGCACTTCTTTTGTATAAAATGTATCCTAAGCTTTTACAAGTTCACATACTGAAAAACACAAGATAAAGGAATAAACAAGAGAGAAGAGTGGATGAGAAGTAACTACAGTGAAATGTATTCAAACAAAAATGCTCTATGCAACAGAAGAACACCACACTTCAGTAAACATCCTAGGAGAACATACTTGTAAACACATTAGTAATATTCTGAAAGTGTTGCATATTTAATATTTACAAATATTCTCTGCACCTTTTCTTAGAAAGAATCCTCATACTCATTCATTTAAGGTAATGAACACATAATCTAGTGAACGCTAGAACTAAATACAACAAATGAGGTATTCTGATCAAAATAAACTCATCTGTATTTTTTGAACATAGCTGAGTACTCTACTAAGAGTTTGAGAACTTCCTTTAAAAGTACTGCTTTCAGAAAGCTAAGTAATCAAACTCCAAATTAATTCTACAGCAGACTCACATGCAATGTCTCCTCTTCCACATTCTCCCTAGGCCGAGGAAGAGACATTAAATTATAAGTGGCTTACCTAAGGTCACAAGGATGGACAGATGTTCCAGTTGCTGTCTTTATCTGTGATCATCAGCCTAGCTCCTAACCACTTTCTTACTAGTCCGCTTTTATTTATCCAACTGTTTAGCTTAAACACACACTTTTTTCTTCACAGAATTATTTCAGCTGTGGCCCACAAATCCCTAGAACCTCAGCGGCAATGTCTAGGAGGCTACTCAGAACTACCCTCAGAAAAACAAGCTCAGCAACAGGCTTGATTTCACTACACTGGTTCTGCAGCAGCACTGAGGAAGGATTAAAATACATGCATAGCAAAAAAAAAAAAAAAAAAAAAAAAAAAAAAAAAAAAAAAAAAAAAAAAAAAAAAAAAAAAATTAAATAAAGGACTGACAGAAAGTATAGGACAATTAGATAAAAGTTACTTTTTTATCTTTTAATGGATGAGGGAAAACAATTATATAGAATTCTGAAAACACTTCTGAAAGGATGTTGAAGTAAACAACATGTTATAATTTTTACGCTTTTGCCTAGTCTTCCAGGGTACCTTAGTTGCTCCTTGAGAACATACCATCCCATTTTCATTGCTGAATAACCCTCAGGTATCATGATCAGTTTAAGATGCTCTAACCACAGTCTGCTGCTGAAAAGCGTTGTCCCCCTAAGCACTGTGTCAGCCCTTTTGCTCATGCAACTGTGTGCGTGGTACATAAGACTGACTGAAAACTCTTGCAGTTAGGTTCCAGTTGAATCAGTGAGTTTAAACTGTGAAACAGCACTCTGAATTCCTTTATAACTTTGTCCTTCCTCTGCTTTGTGTGTGCCTTTAATAGCACACACAAATAATAATTATTTGTAATAATTGTAATAATTATTACTTTTGTATATGCCATTCCAAAACAATCAGTTAAAAGTAAAAAGAAAAATCTAAGAAACAAGAAATAGTTATATGTTTTGCTTACAACAGATTGAAAAAAAAATGTTTAGCTGGTATGACATTATGAAAAGTTAGACAGAGATAGTTAATACAGCTGATCAGTTCTCTGTTCTTTATAAAGTCGGTTCTTGTAATTACAAGATATTGGAGAAAACTGCTGCCACTTCCCTATTCCTCACATTTGATCTACTGTTGTTGTCTCAAAGTAATAACTAAACTAAATTCATCCTAAACACCAAGAGACTTCCTCATATTTTATTATAACATAATTTTAAGACAAAAGTAAAGATGTTACAAATACATGTAACTTATACTTCTAACCACAGAAAAAAACTTTGCAAAGTCACTATAAAAACATAAACAATCCTATTTTCAAGGGACACACTTTGCAGATGTAGTTGGGATGCTAAGTTTTGATACACTGCATCAACTCAGTTAAATACACTTTTAAAACTACGAGACTACTAAAAAGTGAAAAATTACCACAGGAAGTAAATTCAGTCTTGTTAATTGTACATAAGTAAACTAGATGAGAAAAAAAATCTCCTGCAGGTTCAATGATTTATTTGTATTACTTTTTTTAGGGAAGGACAACTTCAGAAAGGTTGTTAAGTTGGGGCCTGCAAGTCTTACAGAGTGTATCTCCTAACTAACCCTGAATATTTTTATCTTGATCATGCAGGAAAAAAAAAAAACTACAAAAACCACCATGTATTACTGTATCATAACTGGTATTCTAGATTCCAAAATTAATTTACATACTATAAGCAAATAAATCTATTTGATTCAAAAATACAGTAGCAAGACAATGATTCATTTCATTAGATGAAAGTTGCTCCCAGCTGATGAACTAGTCTGCTGTTTGCCAGGTAAATTCTCTATTTCAGGCCAGCACAATAAAATACCACTTATTTCCATTGCCAGTACTGTTTCACTTGCTAAAACTTTTCCATTCAATAGAAAAAAAAAAAAAAAACTGACAAAAAGATGCTGAGGTCAGTAGAAGACATCTCATACAATATGGTTAACAAAGAAACCTCTAACTCATCTTTTCCCTCTAAAAGGAAAAATGCATTACTCTCATCCTGGATTTTACCATCCCAAGGCAGCTCAGGATAATACGAATCTGCTAGACATTTATCAGCATTCAGAAAAGGCGTGAGTCTACAGTGCAAACTAATTGTTTATCCCTACAAGTAGTCATAACCCAGGCAGCAACACTTACTACGCTTAACAGAGTGCTTCACTTACGATGATGCTGAAGAACATACAAAATAAAGGATAATTTTGCACAGTATATAAGTATGCATGTATTTACAAGAGATCTTACATTAAAAATGCATTATGAAAAAAATCTTGGATTATATTCCAACTCCTTCTACACACAGCACATCACTCTGACATCCATTAAGGGGTGGTCAGCAAAGTCAACAGGGAAGCCTGAAAATAAGCTCAGTAAAAGTTTCGCAGCAAATCACCTGAAACATCTCTCTGAGTGATGAATCAAATGTAAAATCACTATATCCAGAGTGTATTCCTAAAAAAAACTTTAAAAAGAAAAGCGCACTGGCAGCTTAGTTTACCTCTAATCTGCCAACCAAGTCCCTACAAACGCCCTCCAGCAACCTGCTTCTACAGCACAGGAAAGCGAACTTACTCGTTCCTACAAAAACAGCTCAGCGCTCGGTCGGGCTGACCTCCGCCAGCACCACCGGAATCGGCGATTACTCAGGCAACCAAACCAGCCGGGAGCAACGCATCTTCGGAAGGAGCGGGCAGCCGCCGGTCTGACAGCGACAGCCTTTGCCGCCGCCCCGCACAGAAGCTACAGGGGAGCGAGGGGCCCTCCCGCCGCCAGCCGCGTCCCCGGCGCCGTCACCTCCCGCCCGCCTCGGCCCCGCAGGAAGAAGCGCGGCGCGGCGCGCGTCGCTCCCCGCCCCAGGCGACCCCAACCGCCACCTGCAACCGCCGCCGCGCGCGCCCGCACCTCGGCGGCTCTCCCCATCCCCAGCTACCGGAGGAAGTGGGAGGGAGCCGGTCAAGGGCCCCGGCCGAAACGGGTGCTGCGGGCGCCACGATCGACGCCCCTCCGAAAGGCGGCCGGGGAGAGCTACCTACCGGCTCCGCCGTGCCACGGGGAGGGAGGGGGGGGGGACGGACGCTGGGTGCCCGGCCGGCGGAGGCGGCGGCGAGCCCTTCACCGCTGGGTACTGCCCCCTGCCCTGCCC
>WHYT01017288.1:92111-122309 GCA_009806455.1 Tetrax tetrax
AGGGCGATCGGCGCCTCTCGCGCGAGAGATTGACAGGGCCCGCCGGCCACTCGGGAGACGAGAAAGCGAACGCCAGGCCTCGGGAGGGGGCGGGGCTCGCTGGTGGGCAGAGGATGTAGCCAATGAGAGAGGGGTTGGGCGTGGCGCCCCGCGGGGGCGGGGCCGAGCCGTTGGTGCTTGGTCGCGCCTCAGGGGGACGGGGCGGGGAGCGGGGACAGGTGCTTGGAGCGGCCCAGCGCCGGGACGGCGCCTGGGTGCTCCTCGGGCACCGGGAGGAGCTCTGCTGCCGTTTCCCCTCAAAACTTAAGAGGCGCGGTTCGGAGGCGGTGGAGCGGGCTGCCCCGCCGCCGCTGCCCTCCCTCGCCTTAGGCCTCGGTGAGCGGGCGCGCTTCGCCCCTCGCCTCGGCCGGGGCAAAGGTAGCCGGTTAACGTCGGAAGGGCCGGCTGCCAGTGACTGCCCTGCGCCCGGGCGCGGCCGAGCCGGTTGCGGACCGCAACCGCGGCCCGCCTGGAAACAAGAACTCCCCTTAATCCTCTGCTGGCCACCAGCCCCTGAAATGCCGATACCCGTCGGTGTCAGGCTGCGCGTTTTCGGTAGTTTCTCCAAAATGCGAATTGCTGGTAGTCCCCGCACCGGATCGGGATAACGCGGTTTGTTTGGCACTGCGGTGAGGGGTGGTGAGGCTCTCTCGGGCCTCGGGCATTCCCCGTGTATTCCGTACGGTAAATGGGCATACCAGAACCCCACTCTCGCTTGATGGCTGTGAGAACTACCATGTAAATGCTAAAAAATAGACTTTGTGCAAAAATCTGTGAAAAATAAAAGAGTTATAGGCCATTTTCTTGTTCTCTGATTAGAGGAGAGTAGTATTTAGGCCACTGAGGGTCTGAGCTTTTAAGTAATTTTTTTCTTCATTTGAAAACTTAAAAATAGCTTTATAAGTTTACTAACAGCTTAGCTTACCATCATTATAAGTATGGAGGAGAGAGGATGCAAAGGATAAGTGTTGGAGCTTCTGACAGATCTTGAGTTTTGCTTGCCCCGATCATTTTTTAGGGTAAGTTTGCATCTTTCCAGAACCTTCTAGAAATCCTTTCAGAACAAAGAATTAAGAATAGTATAGCTGCAGGAAACTTTAAGAAGTATTCCTTCAGTCGTCTTTTTCCCAACTGTACATTTCCTAATCTCAGTAGACATTTAACAACCTTTGCCAAAAAAAAACCTCAATAGACAATCTGTGCATTACTTCCATTAAGAAAAAATTTGCTGATGTTTGACTGTGATCTTGTAACTTAAGCCAATGGATAATTATCCTGTATTCATGTTCAGTATTTTGTGGTGTGCTGGTACATAAGGCAGACTTCAGTAACATCATTGTCATTTGCAGAAATAAGTTAACTCCTTACTCACCTTGTGGAGTGTGGATTCACTTTCAGAATATCTGACTTTCTTCCAGCAACTCACCTGGTTTTCTCTAGCATGATACAGGATGCAGTCCTGGGACAATGCAGAGAGGTTTGTGCTGTTTTACATTAAAGGTTTCCCATCTGTAAAAGCTGAAGAGGAGTGAGCATATACTTCGTTCCGATCAGTATTGCAGGATCCTGTCAGACACTTAAGCATTCCACTCTTACAAGCAACTAAGCAGACAAAATCAAGACTTGCAGTACTGTGATTCCAGATTTGTTTTATAGAATCTGTCCTCAAATTTTCTATCAACTGTAATCAGAAATGGACACATTCTCACTAATACTGATGTTGCCTTTCCCAGTCTTTTCTAAACAACCTGTTGTAAGTCATAACAAGTGGAGACTTATTTTTTTCTGTAAAAGCTGTAGGATTTTTTTCCAGTTAAGTTATGATTTCTGAATTTAAAAAAAAAAAAATGCAATTCATTGACCTTTAGTTCAACTCAATAGATTACTTCATAACCTGTAATTCTGGGATTTAGACAAAGAACATAGGGCAAAAGGGAAAGATGTCTTCCACATCTCAAAATTTTTTTTAAAAATGCATGTTTGGGGTGGTTAGAATTACAGTTATCTAGACTGCAGTTGTGAAGAATGTGGATAATTGCTACATGTAAAATGTGTTTCCACTCTTAGTCATTAAGAACAACACAGACATACCATGCTGTATGTCAAGTACATAAAATAGGAAAGGAATGCTGTGGCTTCAACTTTATAATGTGATGTACCTTACAATGTACATGCATGAATGCTGTTCCAAGGGAAAGAAAAAGTACTTCCAGTGCTTAATCCTAGCTCAAGCATTATTGCCTTCATGGAATCCTTTGAAAATTCCTGCACACACTGCAAAATAACAGAGCTTGCCAGATACTGTGCCGCTTAACTTTTTAAGGTTTTTTATTTTTAAAAAGTACTTTATCGTGAAGTTGAACAGATATTTCATTCCCTGTGCAATTTCAACTTTCATTTTAGTATTCATTGTTTTGCACTGAGATTTCAACAGCTCTTTCCAGGAGCCTACACAATTTCATTTATGCAGTGTTTTCCTGATGAACTTATTCCTTCATGCCATATTAAAATGTGTAATAACTAGATACTAGTAAATTAAGGACTTGCACTAAATAATCCCACAGACTTCTGGCTTTTAAGTATTATGTTTCAGATTTCCCTTAACAAATTCACAGCTCTTCCAGTTTGTTAAGATCTTTGTTCTTTCCACACATGTGGAAGAAATAATCATAAGATTCCTCCTTCCATCCAATGTTTAAACTCATATTCAGTTCTAAATATTGGTCTTTTTTTTCTGCTGTCACACAACTTGAGCCAGTCAAGCTCATTTAGAGTGGCTGCTCTCACTGCGGTATCTTGATCACAGTCCTTTCAAATTTCTGCCATTCAGGATCCTGTAACTTAATCCGTGTACCTAAGAAGATCTTAACATCTAAAAATAGAGCTAAACAGGCAGTAATACAAGCTGCTGCAGTAAATAAATTCTTTTTTATGGATCATCCAAATTCAGTTTGACTAACCTTCAGCTTTTTTATTCTAGACCAAGAGTTCCCAGTGTGTGATACAAAAATCACTGCAACATAGTAAACTAGAGAATCATGAGTCAGCACTGAGCCAA
The DNA here is from genome assembly GCA_009806455.1 of Tetrax tetrax. Taxonomy (NCBI): domain Eukaryota; kingdom Metazoa; phylum Chordata; class Aves; order Otidiformes; family Otididae; genus Tetrax; species Tetrax tetrax. The sequence continues at coordinate 95,209 of WHYT01017288.1, forward strand.
CTTTTATCCCTATGTGCAGAGGCAGTGGAGGGAATCTGTTCCTGGCTGCTGTAAATTTATGCCTACAAACAGAAGACAGACGACACTGGGAACTTTTCATTTATTCTAAATTTCATGCAGTTTGGCAGCACTCGCCGTTTGTGAAGCAGAAACCTCTACCTGGCTGGATTTAACAGTATGCCTTGCAGATTGGGGTTGAGGTATGCTTGTAGGTTCCAAGCCTTTCATAGTTCTCTTCTGAGCACAGCCAGCAAGCGACCTAGACTTAATAACACCACGTGAGAGAAAGGTGGGGCTTGTCTTCTGCTGTGCATGACTAGGGGCCAGCAAAGAAGCAGCAGGAACTCGTGCGATTGCTGGTGTAATGCTGTCATCGTTAATGATGGTAGCAAAAAGTATGACCAGTTTGAGAATACCTGTAATACATAATCCTCATACATCATACAACATTAAGCAGTTGACAGAATGTCATTGCTTTAAATAAAAACCAACAACAGTCTTCTGTTGTTAACATCATCTGACCTACATACAAATGTTACACTATTTTCTCTCCATAATCCTGAAGTTGTTGGTTGAGGTGACTTCTCAGCACTTTGCTGTTCTCAATTTTTCCTGAGAAGAACTCCCTATAACCTGGAGGGAGTACTCTTACATGAGGGAGAGATGTGAAAAAGTGCTGTGCTCAGGCTGATCCCTTCCAAACTAATGGACAACAATGAGCTTCTAAAAGCTGGCGGAAATCAAAGGTGCACAAAAAAAAGCAGAAAACAGACATGTAGATCTTCACTGCTGCCGTGCCTCAACTGCATTAAAATCATTTTAGTACAAGTGGGGAATTAGCCCGTTAAATTGTATAATGAAAAAAATTATGAGTCATGCCAAGTGAAAGGATTGAAAAGGCTGCATGCATGACAACTATGTGATGAGGTACAGAAACACAGGCACTTTGGCAAAATGTTAGAATTCCCAAGTTTGAGATACTGGTAAGTGATCTGTTTGTTGTTCTAAGGCTGCTTCCTGTACAGAATGGATTTGGTTTGTTTTAAGCATGTAATTATAGACCTGATTTAACCAATGGTAATCACTTTGTCATTCATCCCAGATGTCGAACAGAAGTTACAGAACTATTTTTTTTTCATTTAGGTAAAAGTGACAGTCAAAGCTCAAAATTTAGGGAAAAGAAAAATTGACAGGAAGATTCCTGCAAAATTTTTAAGAGGTCTTGGAAAATATTTTCTGCCCCATAAGCACTTTCAAAGTTAAGCTTCCCAACAACTGCTGAAAATAAAACTAGATCCTTGTGTTAGAATATTTAGAAATAAACGTATTGATTTTATTATAAAGCTACTTCTTTATTTTCATTCTGTGATTCCAAGTTCCAAGTGTAACTTATTTAATTTAAAGCTGATAGACACTTTTCAAAATTGAGCTTTCTTTTATAAATGTAAATGGTTCTTTTAGAGTAACTTTTTTTTTCAGTAGTATAAACTTGCTTATATTCTCTTTACCCCATTTTCTGATTGCAATATGTTTAGAAATGTCTCCATAACTCTGCAAGTTGAATTACAAAAAAAACCAAACAGAAGTAGTACTGCCATGATGTAAACATTTTCAATATTTTTCAGGCACTGCATCTTTGTGTTTATTTTGCTCTCTTAATGTAATGGTTTTTAAAATGCTGCATTTGCTAATATATCACAAAATACACTACAAATTGTACTTGGGTTTTATGCCAGCTAATAAATGATTCGTGATCTGGCTTCACCAGTATTTGCAGTTCTTCCTAATCCTTTCCCTTGAAGAGGACCAATGAGTAGTCCTTTACCTGAATCTAGATTTTTCCCCCTCTTACGCCTGATACTCTGCCCTCAAATCCTCTTCTCTAGTTTATTAATTGTTTGAATTCTACCTTAGAAAATCAATATTGAATTAATCACAAAGCATAAATTCTTAGCTCACTAAGAGTACTAACAAGGCAACTCTTCTGCAATGCAAAATTTACTTTTCCCAATCATTGTTCTAACTGCTGTTCCTCGCTATCTGACTCACCCACTCTGCTCCCTAATCATTTCCACAGTAGGTTATATGATCAAGAATGCAAAGGAAGGTTTATTATAAGCAGCTGGTAAAAATGGAGAATAAACTTTTATTTTTTGTTCTGTAGACACTTCTGCCTCACTCTCATGATCTTGTAGAGCTGTTGCTCTTCCCCACGTGACAGATGATGGCCTTCAGTGTTTTCCAAAGGAAAGCCCACCACTGTCTGTATTCTGTCTGCTATCCATGAAACTCACTCTCTCTGAGAGATGAGACAAAATGTTTTGTAATAGCACCAAGTTACTTTGTGTGCTACTGTATTGAGTATGGTCAAAGGTCACCAAGTACTGTAAGAGATCATTTAAGTGGAAAGTATGTGGGGGAGCAGAACTGTACTCAGATGAAGGGACTCCTTAATGAGGTTGCTGAATCACTGCAGCTCTTTCCCAAAGTCAATTATTTTGCTATGTCATATAACATTCTAAAGAATACCCTGTTACTTATTAGGAGATAACATATTCTATAGTCTTTTTAAGACAGATTTCTTGCATACATCAAGGGGTCTCTCCATTTCAACACAAAAGCCTCCTGTGTGCCACCTTTCCTCAGGAACCTTCTGGAACCTGTATCTGCCATGAATTCTGTGTGTACCCTAATTTTGACTATCCAAAATCACAAGGGTTCCTTTGGTCCTTTACCCTTCAGACTAAAGCCATTTGTGTTCCTTATTTACATTCTAGAAGTAATTTTCCAGCCCTGTTCTAAAGACTATGAGTACCTTTCCATTTTGCCCTTTCTATACAACCAGTTTTTTGATTAATGGAAAATTATGAATGTCACTTTACTAAACAAGCAGAACAGATTCTACAGGTATTCCATTTTCCCCTTTTCGGCTTTCTAGTTGTCTACTCAATCAATAGCATTTTGCCCATTGACACTAAAAATTTTTGCTGAAATTGAGGAATTTATTAGATACAGAGCTACATGACAGAATTATGGCTGTGCTACCTAGACCAAGTGGGTTTTGTACAGTAGAAGCTAGAGAATTCACTGAAGATCTAAGTCCCATTATATTAGCTCTTACGAAAATGGATGGCAATGCATATTTCTCATAAAAATGTTAAAAAGAAGCAAATCATATCCATCATCATCTAAGTCTTACTTTCCTCTTGGAAATAACTAGTTTTACAGTAGTAAAATTAATATTCAGATTTCTACTGCTTTTGTTTGGTTTTCCAGATACAAATATTGCACTGAATTGATCGCTGTATTTTATGTTTTCTCTGAAAGTTGCGATCAATGAACTGTATTTCACAGATAGGAAATCAAGACAGAACCTGGCCCTAAAAAAAATAGCTTTACTGCTAACTTGTATTTAATAAGAGATTCTCTTGGCTTTATTTATGTTTCTATCTATGCTAGTGATTTCTTAAGAGTTTCTTACACTGGTTATGAATTAGAAAGCTTTGAATTTTTCTTTTATTTGAGCATTAACCCTAAAGAAGCCCAATGTATCTTTTAAAGATATGACTATTAAATTTGTGGAAATTGAATTCACATGGATTTGGGGGGCAAAATAGAAAACAGTTGTACTGTTAGGTGGAGCATAAGGGATGAGGCACTAGTTGCTTGGCTTCCTCAACATCATCACTGCCTTTTCAGTAATTCATTAAAAGTCCATTTTTAAGGGCTCTTTATGTGCTTTGTGTTACTGCTATAATAAAATTTTTTCATGAAACTCACTAATCATTAAAACATGGCTATTTCCACAGAACTTGTCTTCTTTATTCATGAAAAGTAATAGTATAGCCAATAAAATCCTAAGCTCAGAGGATTCTATGACAAGACTAAGAACATTTCTATGAACTGCTTTTCTGTGAAAATTCTTGCATTTCTAATCTACAAATTCTGGCAGCTGCTGCATAAAAAAAAATGGATTGTGTGGGAAGAATAGAGAGGTAAATACAATGTGAGCCTTTTTGTACAAATAGGTTGCTATACATAAATTATTAGACTTTTTTTTTTTTTCAGGGAGGATGTTGTCTCAGGAATTTAGGTATTACTTTAATCAATTGAATTGAACAGAGAATTTTTTGTCAATGCAGTATCACATAAACAAATTTCTAGTTGTACAGATCACATTTTATCCTTAGTTATATTCTGTCTGTAAAGGTTGCAAAGGTAAAACATATTCTGGTTTATACTCCTACATGAGCAACTGAGGCACTGGAATATATATAACTAGCTTGAAGCAGCTAGCAGATCCCTGAATTAACTAGCTCATTTATTTCCATTTTACCTCCTTTGCTTTCTGAAGACAAAGATGTATCTCTGTCCCAAGGTATCATCGTGTGCTTCCCATTTTCATATGGAAAAAGAGTTCACTTTTACAAAACTTTCATCAATGAGTTCCCCATTCTGCTAGGAAACATACTTTGGTAAGATACATTACAACTGCTTTGTATTCATAGCAATCCCATCTGAAGAAACACTAACAAAAAGATAACACCAGACTGACTTAAAGACATACTGAGGGATTTCCACTGGAAGCAGCAAGACTGGAAGCCTGCAGCATCTTTGGAAACAGGCCCTTGGGCTTTACATCAGAACAAATTCAACCAGTGTTCCACAGCTACCTCGTTATTTGTTCAAAGGACCTGGAACCATCAACCCCAGGGACTAGTAAAAACATAGCAAGCATATATGAGACTGGCCTCACATACTTCCCTAGTCACTGATTACTTTCAGGTTTCTTTGTTTTTTCTGTTTAGTAACCCTCAATAGATTTCCTTTACAATACTAGTCCAGGCTCCACTTGAACTAATGTCAAAGTTTTGCATTGACAACAGCCTGTAGTGAGGAAATTCACAGAAAATTTAGCTGCTGTCTGAAGAATTTTGCTTGTTTTGAACTTGGCTCCTCCTGGCCTTGGCTTTTGTTAGAAGTTCTGCTGAACTTATGCCACCAGTGATTTTGCAACCTCTGCCATAGCCCTTACTAAACTGCCCTTTTTTTTCCAGACTGAAAAATCCTACCTTATCCAGCTGATCCTTGTAAAGAAGCTGTTCCATGCTTTGGTCATCCTTGTTACCCTTCTCTGAGTCTTTTCTAGTTCCCATACGTCTTTTCTGAGATAAGGGGATCAAAACAATCCCCCTGTTTTCAAATAATTCCTACCTCTGATTTTCTTTTTTTGCCTCTTCAGAGCAATAAGCTGAAGTTTTGCATAGATGTTTTGTAAACTAAGGCCCAGCTCCTGCATAGTTATGATGAGCCCACCATTTTATATGTGAAGCTAGGATTGTTTTTCCCTATGTCCATCACTTTATGTTTGTCTGTCTTGAAGTTCATCTAGTATTTCAACTGCTATGTGATTTGGTCTTATGTAGTGCCATGTGGTCCACATTTCTAAGACATTTTAAAACATGGATAAATCATGGGTTTGTAGTTATCTTTTGTTTTTAAAAAGTGAAGTGGCATTATAAGATGAAAAAGTGAATGACAAGCCATTTATCTTAAGAAAATTGGAAATGTCTTCATAGTACGTTTGGTAGTGGAAGCCAATGTACCATTAAAGATTTATCTCTGTGCATCCAAGTCAAAAAGATTTACTCACTTCAAAGAGTAAGCAACTTACTTTTTCCAGAACACTGCATTGAAGTTAATTTTTTTCTATTCAAATTGGCCATAAGTCTGTATCTTTGTTTTTCCACGTGGCAAAAAAATACCCTGCAGTCTAGTTTTAGGTGGAATCCACCCTGCATAAAGGCATTTAATCACAGTTCCACTACACAGCTTAAGTTGCAAACAAAAGTATGAATGTCCACTTCATGGACAGTAGAACACAGAAGCTATCTAGCAGGATGTGGCTCTCTAAGGTTTTTGAAGCTGTTGAACTTGAGGAATAATTTCTGCTGGGAGGAGAGAGAGAGGAGGAAGAAAATGTTTTAAGGGGTCTGGACCAACATACTTTTGTTGTGAGCAAAGCATGCCTCATCTGTTCTTAGTGTAGTTAACAAAAGCTCTAGCAGTATGAAATGTATGCATTGTACTTCTTACTCCCTGCATCAGAAATGCCAGAAGGAGAAAAAAAAAAGTTTAAGGATCTGAGTTACCAAGGCATCACTGAGGTTCACAAAATCTAAACAAATCACTCTTGCCTTTAGTACTAGGTCAATCGATACATTCTGTACTGTTGAAAAATTAGGGACCATCAAGAAAAAGCTTCATTTTCTTTATGGGTATGATATTTGTATTCTTGTGTTGCTTCTCAACTCTATTGGAAAAGGACAGACCTACAAATTAGGTTTCGAAAAAGTATATAATCGATAGTTGCAGTGGAACCTCTATAGTAAAAAACAGGAAGATAGAACTGAGCAAGTTAATACTGAAGTAGCTTGATCTGAAAGAAATTTATGTATATCCTACTCTAAATCCCTTTTAAAGTCAATGGAGAAATTGTTGAAATACTATTAAGCATTGGAGTGCATGGAAATCTAACTAATTTATTAGAGTAATCTTGTAGTTATATGTAAGCACCCAAAATATATGGTTATAAAAACCTAATCACAAATACACATACTATCAAAAATGTTCCAAAACATTAAGCAGGAGAAGCACTCACGTAAGCATAAACTCAGTAATCCATGAACAAAAGGAAAAGACAAAACAAAGTGCTGCCAATCAACTTCTTTTAACTTCTGCACATTATTACATTAAAAAAAAAAATGTATATCGGCTTAAACTCCAGAGAAATTATGAAAAAATATAATTATGTTTGCTCACTTCTATAATAATTCAATCCACCTTTCACTTGAAAATTAATTATTTTTAGTAATGTAAAATTATTTTTCTCCAGAAATACATGTGATTATTTTTTTTTTGTCATGGAATGAAAATGTGAAATAGTCATCAGATATAATTTCCTCTCAGTATATCAGTTTTTGAGATCTGGAGGACATACATTTCTCTACCATGTAGAATGACTGCAAACCAATTATAAAGTTATATGCATTCTCACTATTGAGAAGAAGTCATGCAAAAAATTTAAGACCTAAACACTCTCAAGCATATGAATAGCTTTTCTTCCACATGAATTATCCTGTTGACTTCAGTAGGATGGCTTACATTTTTCAGGCTTGGCAGGATGAGGGTTATGGTTTTTATCATGTTAAAAAATCAATAAGATAAAAAGAAGGCAGAAATTTGTTAGTGTAAAGAAATCACAAAAGCTTGTAAAATTATCCCCAGTATACAACACAGTGAAAACTCACTGCAAATAAATCAGATTTAAATATGCAGGTATCCAGTAAAATGAAACATTTTTAAATTACTGCTTTTTCAGTTTTAGTATCATCTCATAAGTCAATATTCTCCAGTGTATCTTTTGTTGTCAAAGCATGCTTCTCACTAACATAGACGTCACCCTTTGATTCTGAGGTATGTATGTGATCTTGCTTTAACGTCTCAGGTGGAGGCCACCACCCAACAGGGCCAATAGGAATTGTGCCCTTGACTTCAGTCCCAGAAATTCATATTTGGAGTCCTGGTTATGTGCAAGTAAAAGGCAAATTATTCTATTCAAGAGATCCATCCTTAATGTGAGGGTGATTCATGTTTGAAAACAGATAAAGCAAAAAAAAGTACATGGTGCTGTTACTCTGTAATTTTCCATGCTTTTCTTGACAAAACACAGCACCAGTAAGACAGTTTTCATCATGTTCTTTGGGTGAATAAACTAGGAAAAAAATAAACCAATCTGCAAAATACCTACTTAAAAAAAATATTTCTAGTACCATTTCAGTATTTTCAGTGGATTGCTATAAACCTAAAAGTATAGATTAAAAAATAAAGACCCCCCCTGAAAGAGACCTGCTTCTATGATTCAATGCTCTGTCATTTCAGCAATAGAAGTAAAGTTTTCAATAACTTTAGAACATGCTTTTAGGGATTATTTTAATTTACACTGCTGGGTCATTCACTTAACATTTTACCATTAAAATCTTATCCAAGTAAAGGGACAGAACAGAACATTCCTGTTGTTACATTCTTAATGGAAGCTTCTAGAATTCAAAATAAATATAAATAAATATTTATATTTACATAAATATAAATTCTTAGGTAAACACTTTTTTTTCAGATGCTGAGGGCTTATTGATTTTCTGCAGAAAGATTTTTGAGGCTTGGAAATATTAACATACAGCAGAAAGTATTAACTTGCATATTCATACAGGATATTTAATCACCTCAGAGGTGGAATGATATGGAAGTCATGTTCTTACTACTCTGTATATTGCTAAAAATGTATGTTGTCTTGGGAGCAGTGTCCTTTGCAATCTAGTTATTCTGGTTGCATTCCAGTATAATCCAAATTTACTAATTCTTTTTTTTTTTCCAAGGTTATTTAGAGGATGCAAAAGACAAAATATGGATACTGCTAAATTTTGCTTATCTGGAACTCTAAGTGAACATTATTGATTTTTACACATCACTTTTAAAATCTAATAGCATTTAGATAGAAGGCAATGGCAAAACTAAAATCTCTATGCCAGTAGTGTACTAAAGAGGTAGGAAAAAGGGTAAAATACTCCAAAATATATTATATCTTGTTTAGTCTTTGGACACTGCCCAGTTTAAGCAAAAGATTTAAGACTTTAAAATGTTTCTCTGATATTGCTACAAAAGCAAGGTAAGAAGGGAAGAGTCCAGGCTAGATTACTTTAAAAGCATTTGAATGCAATAGTCAGACAAATTTGTTAGGTTTTCAAGTGTAAATCTTTTCAAGAGGGAAAAATGTACAACATGCAGGATATTCAGTAATATAGAGGAGCGTGGCCAGCAGGTTGAGGGAGGTGATTCTCCCCCTCTACTCTGCCCTGGTGAGACCCCACTTGGAGTACTGCGTCCAGTTCTGGTGTCCCCCACATAAGAAGGACATGGACCAGTTGGAGAGGGTCCAGAGGAGGGCCACGAAGATGATCAGAGGGCTGGAGCACTTCTCCTATGAGGACAGGCTGAGAGAGTTGGAGCTGTTCAGCCTGGAGAAGAGGAGGCTCCGGGGAGACCTGATAGCAGCCTTCCAATATCGCAAGGGGGCTGACAGGAAAGATAGGGAGAAGCTGTTCAGTAGGGCCTGTTGTGATAGGACGAGGGGTAATGGGTTTAAAATAGAGGGAGGTAGATTTAGACTGGATATTAGGAAAAAATTTTTCACAATGCGAGTTGTAGAGCACTGGAACAGGTTGCCCAGAGAGGTGGTGGATGCCCCATCCCTGGAAACGTTCAAGGCCAGGCTGGATGGGGCTCTGAGCAACCTGATCTAGTCAGGGATGTCCCTGCTCCTTGCAGGGGGGTTGCACTAGATGACCTTTGAAGGTCCCTTGCACCCCTAACCATTCTATGATTCTATGATAATATTCTATAAGAACATAAAATTAAACACTGTCGTTTGCATTATGTAATCTCCAACACTTATCCTATGCTTACAGTTAGGAGGATTTTTGTCAGAAGACTGCTATACCTGACCAACAGTTGATAATGGATTTACCTTGGTAGTGAAGAGGAGAGTAAAAGACGTTTTTTTTCCTTTAATGTCTGTTAACATTTTGTACAAAGGAACTTTGATCTTTCTTTGGAGCATCTAGGATTTAATACCAGTAAAAAATAACTGTGGTTGATTTATAATAGTTCTACCATAGCTCTGAGTCTGTGCATTCTCGCTCTGTATTGGATGCTGTTCAACACTGTAAATATTTCAATAGTTAATATTCATGGCCATTTTATAATGAATAATAGTTACAATGGCCACGTTACATTCCCATCTCATGTAGTTCCAATAATAATGGTATATGCTTTCTAACAATGGTGAAACAAGGAGGCCTCAGACAAAAAAGGAACTGAATCAACATCTCTGTAGCTTGTAGAGGTACATAGGCAGAGAATGCAAACTTTGGATAAACTGATTATACCTACAGAGACATTCCATGTTTTTAGACTAGGCATTTCATCTAACCAGTTTACTTGGATTTTTTTTTTTTATTAAAATCTATTTATCAGAAGCTATTTGCAGTATGATTCAGCATCACTTTATGCATTAGTGTTTCAAAAAAATCTCAGAATGGCTCCCATGTAGTGTGGATTTATTTATTAATGTTTTTTTTTTAATTCATAACATTGCCTTAAATGGGCAGCATATAATTAAGATTAAATTAGTTAATTTAAACCTAATTGTCCCTAAAATATATCCTTTTTTCACTCTGCTAAGTGCTACTAGTAGTCTAGAGAATGATAATTCTAATTTACTGAAATGAAAGGGCAAGTGAAGATTGGCTGCTGGATTCTGCAACTATTGATGCTACTGCGATTTCTACAAATTGTATTTAGAGAAGAAAATTTGCATTTTGATGAGTGGAGGAAAACACTCAATGCTGTAACAATTTTAACAATATTGTTCAAACTAAGTGCAGGCTATAATGTGTGTTATGAAAGTTCCTTGTTTTTTTCTGGTACTTAGGAGGCACAACTCTTACTGTTCCCATTTAAAACTAGGCTGAAATATTTGTTTACATTATCTCTCCTTTGTTTACATGCCTCTCTGACCCTCCAGCCCACATGTAGAAACAGGTATATCCAGATCCCTTATGAAGTCCTAAACTCTGAATAGGATTAAATCAATTGAACATGCACATACACCACCTCTTGTGTGTATACAGACTACAGATGTAGTTAACAAGTCCAGAGGTTGATAATATCGTATTTGTAAAAACTAATCTTTTGCTAAAAATCTGTTTCAGTTTTATATTCATTATATGGGAAATAATATATCCAACAGACATTAAGAGACATGGTACTGTAGCTGCACATTTTACAATTGCATGAAGATCACTGAAAATAAAGAGCTATGTGTTTATATTATTTTATTTCAGTTTTCAGCTAGATTTATTGAAGACTGAGTGGATGACAAAATTCTAATAACTAATACCAGAAGTAATATTAAAAACAATTTATAAAAGTAAATATAAGCTCTTTTGTTTCTTTCTGAGAAGTATTGTAATCTGTTGTCAGAAATCCTAAACACAGGTGAAAAGCTTTTCACAGTGTTGCGTTTATCTTCCCAAATAACTGTTACGCATGATGGAGGCTTGCTTTCCTGGAGACGACTGAACACCTGCCTGCTGATGGGAAGCAGTGAATTAATTCCTTCTTTTGCCTTGCTTGCATGCATGGCTGTTGCTTTACCTATTAAGCTGTCTTGATCTCAACCCATGAGTTTTCTCACTTTTATTCTTCTGATTCTCTGCCCTCTCCCACTGGGGTGGGGGAGTGAGTGACCGGCTATGTGGGGCTCAGTTGCTGTCTGATGTACAAAACTTCTGGGGATGGTGGTGGAACTCATGTGTACCTAAGGGATTCATGTAATTGGAGCGCTCTATGTAGAAATATAAGACAGCTCAATTGATGCGGCAAGCCAAATAAAATACTTTTTTTTTCTGCCCAAGTTTGAGTTGTAATGCTGAAAACACTGGAAGCACAGCTTCCAGCGACCCACATAGAACTGTTTTCAGCCTCAGACAGGATTGCTAGATTCTTTTAAACATGTCAGAAAAAATAAAATACATGACATATTAATGGTTTTTCATTATGCGGTATTCTCTCCCCTCTGAATGAGTTACAACTAGTGCTATAATGCAACACCTAGTGTGAGAGATAGTATAAAAGTTTTTTTATATTACGTTATGTTCTTAGACTAACATGTGAAATCAAATGAAGCCCATTAATAGTCACTAATAGCATTTTGGAACCTTCCATAAAATCTGTAGACCAAATAGGGAATTTCTAGCCAAATGCTACTTTGCTGAATATAAAAAAAAAATATTTTCCAATCACCTATTTTTTATTAAATAAATATAAAAATATATTGTTATAATATACTATTTATTGTGTCATTTCCATGACTTGTTATGTCATTTGCATTGCAAACTTTATGGCTAACTAAAATTCTCTCTGCAGTGCCAATCAGGAAGGTATTCATTTCACATACCAAATTGTTTTGTAATGTTCATGTGTATTGTTGAATTTCTTCTCATTTTCACAATGCATCTAGTAGTACAACAGCACTCGGTGAAGGTTCCTGAATGCAAATTGTGTGTTATGCTGTAATGTAATGCAATAATTTATATAAGGCCTATTGAAAAAGAGTATCTTACACACAAGCCATATAGTGTACTTTTAGGTGTAAGTCTGTGTTCATTTCCAGTCTCAAACGGACCTGAAGACAGTCTGTGCTTTCTTGCTTTATGGCATCTGCAATAAATAAAAGAACAACAGAAGTCATAGTTCCAACCGCTTTAGAAAATTTATTTCTTTAGAACTGATTGACAGTATTTTAACAGTTTTCCCTTGGAATCATAGTTGTTTTTCCAAAATTATTGACTTAATTAAACCTGAACTGTTGTTTTATCATTAAACACCCAGGAAAAGTTAATAACAGATATTAAAAAAACTTCATGAATTTATACTTCATTAATATTTTTTAAATGCATAATGGCTTTTAAATATGTATAAAATAATTATGGGACAGTCTTATTCCAAATAGAATACATCTGAATTAGAAAAATTCCTAGAATGTTAGCTAAAGTTAGACCAGAATTTTAGAAACCTTCTTTAAGATTACTCAGAAGACATCCTTCCAGTTATATCACAGATGTAGTGTAAGACAGCTTGATACAAAATATGAAAATGAGAAATCCAAGAGGGCATTAGGAAGAACTGCAATATCAAACAGTGAAAAATAATATTTATAGTATCTTCTAGTCAATTTAGTACAATAGCCTGTACAATGTGGGTTATTACCTTATTTTCTTTCCTTTTTAAAGGCTAGGCAATTCAGGCATGCATTTTCAAAAGTTTCTGGCTTGTGGATAGTTGAACAATTCCAACTGAAATAAATTATAGTTGTGAGTTTGCAATATTACTGAAAAATCATGAATAATGTATTTTAAATTAGATATCCAGAAAGAAAGATGCACTAAATATACCAGTTCTGAAAATGTGTCCATATATGATGCAAACTGTGTTCCAAAAGGTTCAGTCTTAGAGCTGGAGCTAAAACGGAAACAGTTCCAGCTTAAATCACTAGTCTGTACCGATGGCATTAACAGAAATAATACAGGGCTCCTGTAGTTTTATCTCACAGAAATCAAATTAACAAAGTTAAACTATGGCACAGTGTACATTTCCTGTACACTATTTTTTGACGCTTTTATTATCCTAAAAGGTTGCAAAAATAAACAGCTGTTTCTCCATTTTTTAATTCTCAAGTGATTAATAAAATCCTTATTCTTCTGTAATGTGGTGCTGTGGTGGATTAAACTTGGTTGACTGCCAGCTGGCAGTGCCCTCTCACTGCCCAGGACAGAGGTAAAAAGTAAGATAGAAGAGCTCGTAAGTCCAGATAAAGACAGGGAGATCACTTATCAATTACCATTATGGGCAAAACAGACTTGGCTTCAGGAAGATGGAACTGATCCTCCTGGAAGCTATGTCAAGGCATATGGATAACAGGGAGGTGATTAGAGACAGCCAACATAGCCAACATGAAGAGAAAATTGTGCCCAGCTGATCTAGTGGCCTATGACAGAGTGACTGCACTGGTGGATAGGGGAAGAGCAACTGATGTCATCTGCCTCAACTTCCATAAGGCCTTTGACACGGTTCCACAAAACACCTTTGTCGCTAATTTAGAGAGAGACATGTTTTATGGATGCACTGTTGAATGGACGAGGGATTTTCTGGATGGACGCATCCAAAGAGTTGCAGTCAACAGCAGCATCTCTAAATGGAGATCAGTTAACAAGTGGTATCCCTCAGGGGCTGTACTGGGATGTGTACTGTTCAGTATCGTCATTAATGACATAGACAGTGGGACTGAGTGCACCCTCAGCAAATTTGTGGATGATACCAATCTGAGTAGTGCAGTTGATTTGCTAGAGGGACGGGACGCCATCCAGATGGACCTTGACAGGCTTGAGAGGTGGGCCCGTGTGAACCTCATGAAGTTCAACAAGGCCAAGTGCAAGGTCCTGCACATGGGTCAGGGAAATCACCGGTATCAATACAGACTGGGGGATGAAGGGATTGAGAACAACCCTGCAGAGGAGGACCTGAGGATCCTGGTGGATTAAAAATTGGACATGAGCCAGCAATGTGCACTTGCAGCCCAGAAAGCCAACCGCATCCTGGGCTGCATCAAAAGAAGAGTGGCCAGCAGGGCGAGGGAGGTGATTCTGCCACTCTACTCCACTCTTGCAATGCCAGGAGGGAGGCTTTGGAAGAGTAATAACAAACTGCATAAGATCCTAACAGAAAAAAAAATGTTACCAGCATGAAAAAAAAAAGTACTATTAACTGGTTGGGTCACTTCAGGGCAAAATATGCATTTTATAATCTCATACAAACAAAACCAGGAACTTAGACATATGCATACATTACAGCAAAGTTTCAAATAATTAACTTTTAGCATCTGTTATTGCTTCGGCATTTATCATGAACTCATCTTAAACTCCTGACCCAAAATTCACCTCAACCTTGTCAGAATCAATGGGGCTGCAGTAATGTTCTGTGGCTTGCTCAACCATTCACAAACTACACATTAATTTCCTTCATCCTGCTCTTCACAATCATAGACTGAGAAATTACTGTCACATACTGTAAATATAATATTAATTAATAATCTTAATAATATTAACACAGCTTTTGACTTAAATATGCCAAATCCAGTCCAAATTTCAAACCATTTCTAGATTTCTTTAATACCTAGAATAGTAAATTAAAGATACCTGTATTGACAACTTTCTCTTAGCTGGCTAGGTTATACAATAACCTTTATATTTCATTTTAAGATACCAGTGTTGATTTAAAAAATATTTATTGAGTGTGTCCTTTCCTGAGTGATTCAGACATTGTATATCATAAACATACTACATAGGACCAAGCTATAAGTATTTCCTTCTTGTTAGAATGATGTACGTGGAGAATTCTGTACAGGTCTAATCTGGAGAAAAAAAAAATTAATTAATGTAGTGAATGCTAACCTGTCTACTAAATCCATAGATTATATAATAATAACAACAAATCAGGGATAGACCTCTGAGCCACTATCGCTAAGTGCCTGCTTACTGCTCTTGGAGCACCAAGACCCCACAGGGGCCCTGGCTAAGGGGTCTGGGAGGGATTTTTTCCCCTGAGGCAGATGGGCACTGGCAAGGCAGGACGGGATGTTTCCCATGCTCCTGCTCCAACCACTACACTTTTAAAATGGGATGAGCAGAGCAGAAGGTGACTGCAAAGACTCACGATCACAGCAAACTTTGGATGATGTCCTCTGCTCACAGGAGCCCTGAGGGAGGGAGCATGGCTTGCAGAAGGAGTGCCCAAGCCCTGTGCTGATGAAGGGGATCTCCCCAGCTCCCAGCCGGGAAGGGCTCCGCTGGACTCCTCCAACTTCCTCCAACCTTGCCCTCAGCTAACGAGCTACCTGGCTGCTCGTGGCCCAGCCGGAGAAGCCCTCAGCCAGGGCCAGGCTGTGACCTGACTTTTGGCCCTGCCGTGGTGACACTGGGAGCCTGCTGCACAGGGTCTCAGCTGGCTGTCCCAGCTGTGCCCAGGGCCTGGCCACCAAGGGGAGGGACAGCCCCCGGCCCTGGGCACAGGCAGCTCCTCAGGGCCAGCACCCCAAGGGCCCTCAATGGCCCTCCACTGCGACATGGGGTCCCACCACCCCCATGTCACGGTGCCACCACTCAGCAATGCTGTGTGACCATGCCCGGACAGGACATCCTCCCATGCCCCACCACCAGCCTGCCAGGCTGTGCTGTCAGCACAGAGCTGGCCAGAGGCTGCCCCACGGCATGGGAGAAGATGTCTTCGACGGGACAGTGGGATTAACTGGAGGGATTGAGGGAGAAAGACTCAATGCTGGACAAAGCTGCTGGAAGTTCTCTGACGTAGTCCCATCTCCTGGCAGGGCCATATTCAAAGCTGCATCTGCTGGACAGAAATCCTGGTTCTTCCTTCCTTCCAGGAATGGAGACAAGCTCCGTGGGAGAGGAGAAGTGCCACAAACCCCTGGAGGTGCCCATAGCTGTCAGGCCTTTTCAGCTGGATAGCAGTGGCAAAGGTTGGCTTGGTGGCCTGCCAAGAACACGGGAATGCATTCTCCGTGCTTGAGGAGGACTGCAGAGCTTGCCCTCCTCATCCTCAGCAGAGCCAGGGGCAGTGACATTAAGGAATGAGCTGCAAAGATGTTGCAAGGGGTGTCAGAGCCAGCACTTTCCCCAGTGCTTTGGAGCACCCACCGGTCTCCTGCTGGGCAGGGGAAGGATTATTGCCCCCAGCTGGGGGCTTTTGCCATTCTCAGAAGCCCCTGAGATGGATTTGGGTTGCAGGAGGGAAGGGGTTGAGCAGTGGTGGTGTCCCTGGCAGGTGTGACCACCCCATGGGGACGGGAGGCAGGTATGGCTCACATGCTCAGAGAACAGCCGATCGCCAGCTCTGGGTGCAGGAAGGAGTTTTTCCCCTTGGGCAGAATGGTACTGGTCCCTGGGGGTTTTTTGCCTTTTTCTGCAGCATTGAGCACAGCCCCTTGCCAGGTCTCCTCTGGGCCATCTGCATCTCCTCTGGGCCATTTTGCAGAGGCATCTTGCTGCTGGTCCTGCAGCACCAAGATGCCACTGGTGCCCTGGGTTTGGGGTCAGGAGGGATTCTTTTTCCATTGGGGCAGACTGGCACTCATCCTTAGGATTGGGATTTTATTTGTCGTTCCCTGACTGCAGCTCTTGCAGCACGAAGACACCATGGGTGCCCTGGGTCTGGGTGCAGGAAGGAATTTTGTCTCAGCTGGGGCCACAGCATGAAGCTTCAATGCAGTGGCATGTGCTGTGCTCCGTTGCTTGAAGGGTTGCACTGATGTGCAGCAGCCCTCCATGTGCCAGAGGTGCTGGCCGCTTCTCCTGCAGAAGTGTACGCACACTGGTCATTCGTGCACATGTGTGCACCATGGCCATTGCTCGGGAAGGTGACTCTGCAGAGGCATGAGGCAGGATAGGATTAGCGGTGATAAGCTCTAGGACGGCAGGACAAGGTTTGAGTGACCGTGTGCTAGCGAAGGCTTTCACTGTGCTCCACGATCGATGTACCAAATATAGTGGAGCACATTTCAAATATTTGTATGCTAATGCAGTATGAGGAATAAACAAGAGAGCCTGGAAGCTTTGATGGAGTGCTGGAGTGCTGTGATGGACTCCACAGGCTCTTCAGGGGAGACAGGCAGGGCAGGCAAGGTTGGAGGGGTAGTGCTTTTTGTAAAGGAGGGGCTGGGCTGTACAGTGCTTGCAGCTGGGGTGACGTGGTTGGGAGCCTCTGGATGAGGATTAGGGGAAAAGCTAATAAAGGAGATGTTGTTGTGGAAGTCTACTGCAGATCACCCAGACAGGAAGATGGCACCAATCTATTATTCTAGAAGACATTAAAGGAAATCTGCAGATCAGTTGCCCTTGTCCTTACAGGTGACTTCAACTTCCCAGATGTTAACAGGGTGTCGTAGTTCAGCCCCGATCAGGACCAGACTACGCAGTGTCTCTCTCACTCCCCCTATCCTCCGAGAGAACAGGAGGAGATAATATAAGGAAAAACAGCTTGAGGTTTGAGATAAGGATGGGGAGAAATCCTTAAAGTTACTGTCACGGGCAAAACGGACTCGACTTGGGGAAAACTATTCATTTATTACTAAAACTAGCAGGAGAATGAGACAGGGAACAAGATAACCTCCCCCCACCCCTCCCTCTTCCTGGGCTTAACATTATCTCTACTACCTTCCCCTCCTGAGCGGCACAGGGCGGGAAAGGGAATGGGTGTCGTGGTCAGTTCATCACGCGTTGTCTCATGCCACTGCTTCATCGTCGGGGGAAGAACTCCTTGCATTCCTCCCCTGCTCCTTCGTGGGGTCCCTCCCACGGGCCACAATCCTTCGTGAAACTGCTCCGGCGTGGGTCATCTCTTCCACGGAGTGCAGTCCCTCTAGAACAGCTGCCCAAGCGGGCCCTCCATGGGCCACAGCCTCCTACAGGCATCCACTGCTTCAGTGTGGGCTCCTCCCCGGGCTGCAGGTGAACTTCTGTCCCTCCGTGGACCTCCATGGGCTGCAGGGGGACAACCTGCTCCACCATGGTTGTCACCACAGGCTGCAGGGGAATCTTGGCCAGGAGCCGCGTTACTCCTCCCCCTCCTTCTTCACTGACCTTGGCGCCTGCAGCCGTTCCTCACAATAGGCTGGCAGATGTCTCTGAGGATCCTTTTTACATCTTATTCACTTCCCATCTCCTCTCTACTTCTTGCAGCCAGGCCAGGCCCGAGTTGGGCCCAGTTGGCTGCCTGTCGGGAGGCCAGAGGGTGAGGCCTGCAAGGCCCACAAGGCTCGTGCCTCCCCGTCTCTGCCCTGCTCAGCTGCTTCACATCTTCTTTTTTTTTTTTCTGTTTTTCCTCTTCTTAAATACGTTATCGCAGAGGCGTTATCACAGGACATTCTGCTCCCAATCGGCTCAGCCTTGGCCAGCAGCGGGTCCACCCTAGGCCCGGCCGAGTCCACTGAACAAAGGGGAGCGACTTCTAGCAGTTTCCTACAGAAGCTGCCACCTTAGGCCCCCCTCACTAAACAAAACCAGAACACAGGGACTGACACAGAGCAGAGACAAAGAGGTCTAGGAAATTCCTGAAGCACATGAAAGATAACTTTTTGGTACTAAGGGGGCAGAGAGGGAGGTAGTGATCTCTTTCCTCTGGTGTCCAGTGACAGGTCACAAAAGAATAGCTTAAAGCACCATGCTAAGTTCAGACTGAATATTAGGAAAAAGTTCTTTACTGAGAGTGTGGTCAAGCACTGGCACAAGCTCCCCAGGGAAGCTGTCATGCCCCCAAGCCTGTTGGTCTTGAGGAAGTAGATGGTTTATCTTTTGGTTGACCTGTCAGGAGCTGGGCTCAATGATCTTTATGAGTCCCTTCCAACTCAGGATATTCTGTGATTCTATATCCTATATTTAACTGTCTCATAAGTACTTTTCACTCAAAAAATCATTTACATAAACTTTGTGAGAGAGGAGGAATGAGTCTATTCATTTATATGACAGTCAGAATTCTTTACACCATTTTGGTGATTTAGAAATTGAAAAACCAGCTACCTGCACAGCAATTAGGAAAAAAAGGAAACAATACATATGACAGAGCATATGCTGTCTAGTATCGAACAAACTTCACAATACATTATAATTAGCTCAAAAAGTAACTTTTCTGAGACAATACTGTGTTCTGGATAGGAACATTGGAATGTGGAAAAGAGGATTAAATTCTTGGCTTTATCATTCCTATGCATCCCTGGGCAAGTAATTCAATCTGTCTATTACACAGTCATCCATCTCCATAATGAGATTAAAAATCCTGTTTCTAACTCTATGTTCATCTGATCCATCTAAAATCAGATGCTAACTCACCCTGGCACAGAGTTACTATTTACAGAGATAGTTTGTGTGAGCAAATGCAAGAACAGATTACTGCTTTCTAGACTGTAAACTCCCAGGGACTCAAACTGTCTTTTTCTATGTATCACTTTCTATGATCTATACAGACCACCACAATGAAGTCATCCCTGCCTTAAGGATCAGCTCTAGCACACTTTCAGTATTCTGGTCTTCAGAGCTAGAACATTCATAACTGTAATTATTTTGTTAAACAGGTGTTATATAAATATTCTCCATATTCTGTTCTTCATACCATATAGCAAAGACTAGTTTCTAATTTAATCCTCTGCAAGGACTTATTATTCATATATACAGACATCTAAAGCAGATCCTAGAACGTAACTTGCATGACTTGATTTTAGGGTCATAATCACCAACAGGTATTTGACATTCATTTGGATTCTTTCTCCGTACCTGAGTACCCCAGAGTAAGAGTGAATTTATCAAGATTATTATGTTGTGCATCTGCACAGATACAATCTTAGAAATCACATATTTATGGGAAGGAATATAGTCCCTGAGTTGGAAAGGTGACTGAGTGTCAAGGGTCTTTGATTAATGTTATTCCCTCAGGGCAGAAGAGCACTAGTGCTTCTTGTCCTAAGTAGTTCATTAAGACTACTTACCTACATTTTCCCACTGATTTGTTAACTATTACACCTTGTCTGAATCTTTTGCTTGCCTCATCATTATTTACTTTACATTTCTACCTGTGGTACAGAAATTGGGAAACAAAGTTGTTGCACTGAACATACTTATTTTCCTTTTTCTTTTCTTCACTAACATCTGAAGCATACTTACTGTCTAACCTTAAAACAAACAAGCTAATCTAAACTCCTGTGCAGCATCCAAGTAATATCTGAGCCCATGTTCTCTTTTGTTTTTTGTTGGACGTGCTTCTGCATACTCTTAACCAATCAAGTCTAAATAACTTAATTAGATCCATATGTCCTATTGTCATAGTTTAGCTTTGCTAGGGACCAAGCAATGCAGCCTCTCACTCACTCTCCCCACTGTCTGGAGGAATGGAGGAGATAGATATACAAGAATCTTGAGGTTTGAGATAAGGAAAGGGGGAGATCATTCAAGTTACCATTATGGGCAAAATAGACTCAACTTGGGGAAAACCACTTCAATTTATTATTAATAAAATCAAAGCAGGATAATGAGAGAGAAAAAAAAACAACTTCCACCCACAATTTCAAATTTTCTTTACCTCCTTCCCCCTCCCAAGCAGCCCAGGCGGGGAACAGGGAATAGGGGTTGCAGTCAGTTTATAACATGTTGTCTTCTGCTGCTCCTTCCTCTTTGGGGAAGAACTCCTCACATTCCTCCCCTGCTCCAGCCTGGGGTCCTTTCCACGGGCCACAGTCCTTTGTGAAACTGCTCCAGCACAGGGTTCTTTTCTACGGGGTGCAGACCCTCCGGAACAGCTGCCCCGGCGTGGGGCCCTCCCCGGGCTGCAGGGGGATCCCTGCTCCTGCGGGGCCTCCATGGGCTGCAGGGGCACAGCCGGCCTCACCAGGGGCTGCACCTCGGGCTGCAGGGGAATCTCTGCCGGGAGCAGCAGCACTGCTCCCCCTCCTGCTCCACTCACCTTGGCCTCTGCAGCTGTTCCTCTTGTTGCAAAACCTCCAAAGTGTTGCAAATCTGCTACGAATACCAGCTCGCTGTTAGGAAACCAAGGACTTTAATCAGTAGAATTATAATCAATAGCAATATTAATAATTGATAATGGAAAATACTGAATCAATATGAATTTGAAATGTAAATGTAGGGTGATTCTTACTAACCATGGGACTATAGGGTTAAGTTTTATATATGAAATATTCTCATTCTAATTAGTTAGGAGAGTGGTAGAAAAAGGCACCAGTTATGCAGCTGGGGCCTTGAGCTGCCACTTTCAAGCAAGAAAAGAAACAAAGGTAACATATCCTTATCCTAGATAGTTCCGTATGTCAAGGGTAGTTAGGCACCAATTGTGTAGTTGGGGCCTTGAGTTGTTACTTTCAAGCCAGAAGATTAAAGGACAAGGGGACCTTGTTCTCAGAACTGTACATAGAGATTTCAAGGAGGGGTTCAACTGACAAATTTGAGGAGGGGGCGTCCTGAAGACCCCCGAGACCACCAAAAGACCCCCGACTCAAATTACTGAGCATGCGTAAATGGGAGGAGCCGTATTATAATGATTTCTCGGAATGTTGATGTTTATGCATGACAATATCTCATAAATCTATTGAATATGTATATCGAATGTGTATATAACGGTGCCATTGAAGCAGACAGACGCGCACGCTAGGTGGAGCGATCCCCCGTGCGCCCAGCGCTTCAATAAAGAAGTGCCTGCTTCTTAACTTCTCATTGTTGTTAAGGAGTTTTATTCCGGATTTCGGTAACACTCTCACAAGAAATTCTTTAGAACCGGCTCAGGCAGACGCCTCTCAGGTTCTCTTCACATCTCCTCTCCTCTCCACTTCTTGCAGCCGGGTCAGGCTGAGTTGGGCCCAGTCGGCCGCCTGGTGGGAGGCCAGAGGGTGAGGGCTGCAAGGCCCACAAGGCTGGCACCTCCCCCTCTCTGTCCCCACTTCTGCTTCTTCTCTTCTTTTTTTTTTTTTAATTTTCCCCTTCTTAAATATGTTATCACAGAGGTGTTATCACTGTAACCAATTGGCTCAGTCCTGGCAGGCAGCAGGTCCGCCCTAGACCCAGCCAAGTCCACTAGACAAAGGGGAAACTTCCAACAGCTTCTTGCAGAAGCTGCCACTGTGGCCCCCCCGCTATACAAAACCAGCACACTTATTATCAACAGTGGATCTGGTAGCAACACAATATCTGACTGAAGTGACTTTTTCTTAAAATACTCTCATTTTATCATCTTAGCTGTCACTGATTACAGGCTAAAGAATTATTTTTATGGTTTTGTCCTTAATTTCTTCTTTTTTATATTACACAGCATGTTCAGCTTCACAAGTGGTCTCTTTGAAAAATAAAGATAATGTCTACATTTATATTAACACCAGTAAGACCTACTGCATAGGTAAAAGAACTAAGATTGAGGAGATCAAGGTTCTCAGCTTTTCACTGACCTGCCAGGTCACACAAGCCAAAATTATAACATTATATTTGGTTAAATGACAAAAATCTACTGTGTTTGCTGTTCAGATAGGACCTGAGCTGTGTGGATGACCTTTCTGCTTGTAGAGATGCAGGAGTATATTGCTGATCTCCTGGGTCAAGAGCCAAAATCCACTAAAGTTATCCCTTCAAAAAAACCTTCTCAGTGATTCATGTAGGTTCTGAATCAGGCCCTTAGTTTAATTTGGTCTTTAAGTTGAATGTACTAGTGCTCTCAAGATGCAAGAAGTTTCCTGGGAATCAATGAGTGATGAGGGGAAACTGATGACATGAGATTCCCTTCATTAATCAGGAGGAAATGCCATTTACTGAAATTATTTCAGTTTAAATTTCAGTCACACTGTAACCTCTAAGACGTCTTACCTCTAGAAAAGTGTGTCAAGACTTTGAAAAATGTAAATGTCTGTAAGAATACCAGAACACTGAAAAATAGAGCCTGTAAAATATGTTCACTATTGCTAAGTCTTCTTTTTTTTTTTTTCCCAGAAATGCTGACTGAATGTTTTCCTCCTTCCAAATAATTAGAGTTTGGCAATTCTTGACGTGAGCAATGAGCAGCCAAATAACAGGAGGCCATGTGACAGAAGACCATCAGGAATTTATCCATTGATGGCATTTTTAGATTTTAAAAGCCATTAGCCATCTTCAGTCTTAGGAATTCCTACCCTAGACATTTTCACACAGAATCTGACCTGATACATTTACTGAAAAGATCTGGAAAGAAACAGGAACAAACTGGTAAATTACATGAACAGTCCTGGAAGTGTCATAGCACAGGTGCACTTAAGGGAAATCCAGAATATATTCCAATATTCTTCAGGATGCTCTAATTTTTTATCATGTAGTTCTAGATAATCCTAGACTTGGGAGAGAAACAAAGCTATTGCTTTTGTACCTAATTTGGGAATATCCACCGGATACTTTGCATTAATTTCTCATATATGTAACTCTCCATTTCCTTCTCAGATCCAATTCTTCTAACAATTTTCTCGTTTTCGTTGATAGCACTAGTCATCAATACAGCTTATGTGAATTACGCATTACAATAAACTTGCCAGTGACATCTATACCATTTGGTTACATGTACTACAGCTGTCAGTGGATAAGAAATAATCTTTCCCTACTTATTCTGAAGAAATATATTTCACCATTCTGTTCTCCATCTTGCAGAAGGATAAAGGTTATTGCTTTCTAATCTAATCTTTAAAAAGAACCTGCAGCTGCCCCTTTCCTTAAATTTAAATTTCCTCTTTTTCGATGATGGTTTTGCTCTTCCTGAACATACCAGGTCATGCACTGAGGATTAATGATTCCAATTCTAAATTTTGCCTTAAAGACAGTCTTTTATGTCCTTTTCTCGTATTCAACCTCATGAAGTTCTGTTTTATGTCGGTAAAACAACAAAAAAAACCCCAAACCATTTAAGAATACTTCAAAGGTATTCCAAAGTGTAACAGAACAACAACAAGAAGAGTAATTCAAGTTACCCTTTTAGAACATGCATTATACTTAATGTGCAATTTAAATCCCTACTCCAAAAGGTTACAGCAATTTACCACACTCTGTGCATGAATAATCTGCAAATGTTAAAAGATATGCAAAACAGCTTAAATAAGAACCAAATAAATAATCCTAAGTCAACTAATAGCTACTCTAAGGTTATTCATTAATTAATTAAAAAACAAATATGATGCATTTTGAGTTGAAAATCCTGGAAACAATATGAAGTTAAATGCACCAGTCATTTTTTTAAAAATCGGGATTATATTTATAGAACCCCCTCCAACATAAATCGTGAATGACACAATACAAGCTTCCAAGCAGAAGTATCTTCAGGACTAAGCTACCATGAAAAAACATGCCTGCACAGAGAGGATCATTCATTACTGCTTGAATTGCATATGACCTGCTCTCGCCTATGCACAGGATGATGCTATTCTAGCCTGTCAGAGGTGGCAGGGGGGAATCTCTGAAGCAACCACAACATGCTGTGAAACCTCAGTAACGCTATACTGCAGCCGATTGACTGCTCATCTGATCTGTAATGGGAAATATAATGTTCCAAATTTGAGCAAACTAATAGAAGGCATGCTTGATGTGAAAGGAATGATTGCCTTGAGTGGGGTGAACCTGCAAGTGATATAGAACACTTACCAATTTCATCACCCTCTCGCCTTATTTGAAAGCTCATCCCCTTGGCATTTTAAATATAAACATATATTATTAAAAATAATTCCAAAGCAAACATTGTCTGTATATATTCTTCTCTTCTGTTGGCCAGGCTGGGCCTGGCACCTCGGCAGGCAAACGCACAAGATGAGACACAACTAGGCAAGACTATGAAAGCATAATAAGAAAACCGTCTTTGGTGGTGATAGGAAGATTAGAGAAAAACTTGGTGTACTGAAAAAGAAACGAAGCTGAAAGGACCAACAAGGTCCTAATATCTTCTTAGTGTCTTTTTTCTCTCTCCTCACTTTTAAAAAAAAGCCTTTACTGGAAAAGGTTAATGGTGATGAGGCTTTTGGCACAGTGAATACCTCCAACATAAAAGTCAGGCTAGGGCAGGTAGAGAATGTCTAAAGGATAAAGTTTCATGAGTAGGTGACCTGATTTAACGGCTTGCTGTTGCCAGAAGTGGAGATCTTGCATGCTTTGCCACGTGCAGACACAAACATCCATAAACCAGCGTTGTTAGGCACGTGCTATCATTCTTTTGTGCTGGCTCTGGCATTTGTAGTCTCACGTAGTCTATCCAGCTACAGCCACTGTCAGTGAAGAAGGGTGAGGGCTAATTGAAAGTTCAGAGGAGGGCAACAGGAATAAACAAAATCATAGAAAACAGGACTAACAGAAAGAATTCTGGGACTTGAGATTATTTATTCCAAAAAAAAAAAGAGTGATAAGAAAAATAACAAGTCTTCATTCAGGTAAGCAGTACATAATAAAGCAAAAGGAGTTAAAAGGCAAGAAGCTGACTATGAAGACTGTCCCTAGAGAAAGATACCAGCCTAGGGCATTGATCTGCAAAGAAGGTAAGAACAGAAGTGGAAAAATCATTCACAGAATTAGGAAGGCTAGAGAGACAAAGTAGAGGAAAAGATGAAATTAACGAAGGCCAAAAATACATGGGAACAAAAAGTGATGAAACATAGATGACTATTATAAGGAAAAGGAGTGACTCAATGAGGGATAATTTTCAATTTGCTTTTTCAGCCAGAAAGCACTATGAGCTTTAATTTCTAGGCTACACTATTTTTAAAGAAATCTTTATTTACTGTAGTTTATTCTGATTAAAAACTGCAGCACTCTGATATGGAATAAAGTCATGTAAGTCATCAGAAGAAGCCACAACTTCCAGGAATCACACCAAGATAAATCAATTTTCAAATTGACGAGAGGCTCAACATGAGCCGGCAATGCGCCCTTGCGGCCCAGAAGGCCAACCGCGTCCTGGGCTGCATCAAGAGGAGTGTGGCCAGCAGGTCGAGGGAGGTGATTCTCCCCCTCTACTCTGCCCTCGTGAGACCCCACCTGGAGTACTGTGTCCAGTTCTGGAGTCCCCAACATAAGAAGGACATGGACCAGTTGGAGAAGGTCCAGAGGAGGGCCACGAAGATGATCAGAGGGCTGGAGCACCTCTCCTGTGAGGACAGGCTGAGAGAGTTGGGGCTGTTCAGCCTGGAGAAGAGGAGGCTCCGGGGAGACCTGATAGCGGTCTTCCAGTACCTCAAGGGGGCCTACAGGAAAGATGGGGAGAGGCTGTTCAGTAGGGCCTGTTGTGATAGGACAAGGGGTAATGGGTTTAAATTAGAAGGAGGTAGATTTAGACTGGATATTAGAAAAAAAATTTTTACAATGTGAGTTGTAGAGCACTGGAACATGTTGCCCAGAGAGGTGGTGGATGCCCCATCCCTGGAAACGTTCAAGGCCAGGCTGGATGGGGCTCTGAGCAACCTGATCTAGTCAGGGAGGTCCCTGCTTCTTGCAGGGGGGTTGGACTAGATGACCTTTGAAGGTCCCTTCCAACTCTAACCATTCTATGATTCTATGATTCTATGAAATTAAAAAAAGCCGCCAGGTAAATTATGTGTTTGTGTCAGCTTCTGTGGTCATGTTCCCTCCCCAGCCAAAATGAATCACCTCCAGGTGACCTCCAGAAGACCTCTAAGTCTTCTTTAAAAAGTGCCTACAACCAGATTTTCAGAAGCCGACGGTGACAGGCATTTAAAAACTCAGGCCGTAAATAGGAAAATGCATTTAACAGTGCAAAAAATAAACTCCTGCAAAAGGAAGGGGGTTCTCCCGCTCCTGATGTTTGCAGATCGTAACTCAGGATCTTTCCAGAATACGCGCGCTACT
>WHYT01017288.1:123828-133890 GCA_009806455.1 Tetrax tetrax
GCCGGCGGCAGTTGGCGTTTAAAGGCTCCGAGGCGGTAAAAGGGCGGCGAGCGGCGGCAGGACGGGAGGGTCGGTGGGGTTCTAGTTCTCTTTCAGGAACGGCTGCAGTACCTGTCTCTCCCTCGCCCCAGCAGCCCGCGGGCGGAGCGGGGAGATGGTCTCCAGAGCCGCCGATCGGCTGCTGATCGTCGTCTCCGTCCTGGAAGGTAAAGGCGGGGACGGGAGGGGTCGCGGCCTCCCGGCTGCTGGTGGTCGTCTCCGCCCCGGACGGAAAATAGGGGGTGGTCACTGCCTCCGGGTGTGTTTTCTCTGAGGGTCTGAGCGGGATAAGCCAGGCTGTATTTCATAAACTGGTTCTGTTAATAAAGCAGTGGACGTGCATACTTTCAAGCCAGGACACAGCTCACCCAATTGTTTGTGGAGGTACTTACCCAATGTGTTATTAAAAAAATGAGTAATGAAAGCATCCTTCCTTTCCTGAAATAAATTCCGTCTTTTTGCTCTGCGAAGCTCTCCCAGCCTGTGCTGCCCTTTAAATCGGTGGGTGCAGGAGATCGTTTGGCGCCGTTCCCTCGGCACCCCGCCTGCGGTGAGCAGGTAGCCCCGCGGCGCGGTAGCCCCCTCTTTTGCTGGCCCTTCCTTACCGGCCGCGGGCTCCCTTCAGCGGGGCTACGCTTCAGGAAAGCTATTTTCCTGTTTTGAGTTGTTTAAGTGTGGTTTTGGCTGAATGCTTTATCTTTGTTAAGTAAATCGTATTATCTCTCTATTCATTTATATAGTTTGCTGTGGTACCTTTAAAATAAGATCCTGTCCTCCAATATGCATGTAGTTCCTCTTCCCCCTATGATAACACGTACATATCATTAGGTTGTGGTTTTTTGCTTTGATGTGGGACAGTGGTAAAATCTACAGGCAAAAGATTCAGTCTCTGTTTCTTACTCATTCACTTGATCTATTCCCAATCATAGATTTCTCAAAATTAAATCATACTAGTTGCCTAGTTTCTTTCTTTCTTTATTACTTAATATTTTGCTATTTCTGGATGCTTCACAAATAGTTTGGTTCATGTTATGTTCTTCTTTCTTACTTCTGCATAGTGAGAAGCCTTTTTTTTTTTAGGAAGAGCATAGCTTTAGAGTAAGTGTGGGGAAGATAATACAGGAAATATGTTTTTATGTAATTGGTTTATAGCATAAATCTGAGCCCTCGCTTCTTTTTCAGTGGTGGTGCATGACAATTACACTTTTTTACAGGGCGCTATTTTCCAAAACGACCCAAGCATATGCTTGTAGTTGAAGCAAAGTTTGATGGTGAACAGTTAGCTACTGATCCTGTAGAGCATACTGATCAGCCAGAATTTGCTACAGAATTGGCTTGGGAACTTGATAGGAAAGCACTTCATCAGCACAGGTAAAACTAGAAAGTTAAGGGTGATTTGAGTTAAAATTTAATTTTCTTTTATTTTCAGCTACTGAAATATAGGTTTTGTGTTACTGTCATCTGATTTTTTTTTTTAGACACTTTCTTTTAGCTGTACACTGATCTACTATCATGTTGCCATAACAAACAAAAGTAGTATGTGGCAAGATAAGTGATGTTTAAAAATTCTAAAAGGTATGTTTTTACATTACTGGAAAAAAACTCAAGAGCTTACAGGAAATTAATAATGCTATAGTACAAGCATTGGATTCAAGCTTTTTTTAATGTACACCGTGACACAGAATTAGCTTAAGTTCAAGCCTGAAAAGCCTACATAAAATATTTTTGGAAATGTTGAGTAGCAGAGGTGAGAAATTGAATAAGGTTTCTGTAACTGTTATTTGGTTTTGACTGATAGATTATAGTACTACCTCTGTGTTTTCAAAGAAGTTAAAAAGGCTATACTATCTTTAATGTTTGACAACATGAAAACATCTTAAAGTACATTATGCTAGACACCTTAGATGCCTCTAACTGTTGTAAGTTCTTTGCACAAAAATCTTTTGCGTGACTCCTGTTTTTACAATACCTTCACAAGTGAAATTTCAATTTCATGTGAGATGCAGTGCTTGCTTCTTGTATGTGGAGGAGATTGAATGTGTTTGTCAGTAATGTATCTTTAATAGCACCTGAGGCTCTGTGAGACGCCAGTACACTCGTCTTACAAAATGAATCCACTTGTTCATTGTCTCAGTTAATGATGAATTTCTAGATGTCCATAAACTCAGCTTCTGAACTACTAAAAACAATTATATAATGAATTTTTGTATTGTTAGTATGCTTGAAACTTATGAATTATTTTGTGAACTAGTTGCAGAGATAACATTTACATTTTGGATTTCAACTGAGCTGTTCTTTCAGGCTGCAGCGTACACCTATCAAACTCCAGTGTTTTGCATTGGATCCTGTATCTTCAGCTAAAGAGAATATTGGCTATATTGTACTTGATTTAAGGCCTGTGCAGGAAAAGAAACAGGTATGTTGTAGGGTATAAAGCTTAACATTTATGTTTTGGCAGTGTTACTGTTACAGATAGGAGAATTTGAACTAAAGCACAGGCATAACTTTCAGGTCTTGATTTGGAGTATGACTCTTAGATGATCATATACTCTTTTTTTGGGGGGGGGGGTTGGTTTTTTTTTGTTGTTTTTTTGAGGGGAGACATTTTGACTCTATAGAAGAACATGGTCAAGTGAAAATACTTGTGTTCTAATCTTGCACTTCTAAATTTGAGAATTGGAACATTTGCAAGCAATACTTTTAGGCAAGTCCATTGTTTAATTGCATGGAAAACTTACCAAACCGGTTGATACTGAGCAATTGAGCAATTGAATTGAGTCTCTATCATCAAATCAAGTCTTAAGTTTGTTTTTAATGGGCCTCTGGAAGGTGTGTTAGGCGATCAGAAATTCTAGCCCCTTAACACAGCATAGAGTAAACATAATATAATTATTTATATAAAATTAATTAATCAAAATTCTATATTGTGCTTGATCAAAACATAACTTGGGTAGGGATCATAACAGAACCCTGTCATTTTGACATTATTCTTCTTTTGACATTACACTTCTTAAGAATTTGCGATCCAGATAATTTACTATGCACTTTCGGTTGAGAGCTTGAAGATTTTCTCTTCTCATTAAGGATTTATGATGTAAATCCTTAAACAAGTTTCTTGCTTAATTGTTTGCTGTACAAATCGGTGGAAAAGAATATGTCCAGCTAGTCTTCCAGAAATTATTCCATAGAATCTCTTAGTATGATAATGTACTTAAAATAGACCAGATTTTTGGAAATAAAAATCAAGGTATATTTCTGTAGATGATGAAGTAGAAATGCTAAAGTAAGTCTAATTTTTCTGTAAAAAAAAAATTATATTTTCCTGGATTTTAAGTGCTTTTGATTTTTATTTTTGTTTTTAATTTTGCAGGCACCAAAATGGTATCCTTTGCTTAGTAACAAGTATACTAAATTTAAATCTGAAATACAAGTAGGTGTTGTGTTGGAGGCTGATTCAAAAGCACTGGTTGATAGTTTTAAAGCAAAGGAGGCACCCCCTAGAGAAGGGAAGGGTAAGTAACCTAATAAGAGTATCACTCCACTGACTTTGAATTAAAAATGCTTCTGTGCCAAGTGAGCAAATATTCTTGCAAGCTGCACTTGTACTTGTATAAGTGCAACTCACTTGTTGCAACTGTGTTGTTTTAAATCTCAAGACAATTTTAATTTCATGTTGTGTAAATAATTTACAGCTTAATAATGTATCTTGTGGTAATAACTTCACAAGGATGCTTTATGGTGGTAATTGTGTGGCTTACATGGACAAAGTTGCAAACCAACTGATCTTTAAAATCAGAATCAAGGACTTGTAATTTACTCCTGTGGGCGTTTTACTCCTATTTCAGGGCTTTATAAAGTTCCCTAATGAAAGAAATTAAGAAAAGAATTTCTTAACAGAATGCAGTTTCAGTAGTTTGGGCTTGGATTTCTAAAGTAGTGCAGGATTTCATTTTTGGGTAGGCCGTTTTGCTTTTCTGATGGGTTTTTCTTCTAAGTCATTCAGTACTTAAATCATGTTCTACTGATCTGTTTTTGTGTAACATGTACTTTAAATTAACTGTTGGAACTCATTCCACTTCTGGATTGCCTTGTAGATTCCTCCCAAAAGTAATTAGTGAAATGTGTCAAGAATCTATCAGAACTCAAATATTAATGCTAGTAGGTGTCTATGTACTGTGCTTTTCAGTAATTTTTTTTTAATGCAAGTTAGCACTTAAAAAAAAACAAACCCTCAAAACTTGATTTAAGAAAAGATGACCCCTAAAACAAACACAGATTTGCCTCCTCCTCTCATCCCCCACTCGAAAGCCTATCCACTTCTAAAAACTGTGCCTCTGTTAAAACTAGTGGATTTTCTCCTACTTACCTTACAGTACATTGTGCTCTTGCCTTGGGGGTAGCTTTTACTAATTCTAAATTCATCATCTGGTTATCATGTTCTGTGACTGTGGTTTTGTGAAAACAAAGTGGTCAGTGGCAATAAGTGTTTTACAAGGTTTCTGGCTCAGACTTAAATGGCTTGGCTGCACTGCAAGAGTGGTTAAGGCAGTATTGAAGTTCCAGTATAATCACTGAGCTTACTCCATCCTTTCAGGTTCACAAAAAGCACAGAAATTTGAATACTGTAAAGTTTGTAAAAGAGGCAAGGAACTACTGTAAATGATTTGTTAATCTGCACTTCCCTTGTGATTTTTCTGTCCACAAGGTCTCCTACCCCTCGTGACACTAGTAGAAAAATACAAGGAATCCCTTCTGCCTTCACCCAGCCACATTCTGTGGAATAATTGATACAACCAAGTTTGTCAGCTTTTCCCTTTCGTCTGTCATCTCAAAAGTAGTCAATACCATATTTAGGTGATGGAGGAAAGCAAACATGTAGATTTTTGCAAGTGTAAAGTTAATGCTAAAAGCATTAGGTATGACAAAGCTAGACTACCCAGTTCTAGTCTAGTCATATGGTTAAGGAGATGTTTTTCTTTTTAGGATTCATACTTTTTTTTTTATTTGCTTCACTAGCCTAAGGAGTCTAAAGTTTCTAGAGTTTGAAATGAAGCCTTTAGATTCATAACGAAAAGTACCGTGTAATTATTACTATTTGGTGTAACCTGAGGTACTTTGAAATGTATTAAATTACTGGCACTATGGAGTAGAAACTAGTAAACCAGAATACATAGTGTTTTATGTACTGAAGATTTAATATGAAAAATCTTCAAATTAAACATCATGAAGATCTGTGGAATGAGACATCACACTTCTTTCAACAAGTGAACAGGTTGCCATATGCAGTTACTGTTTTGCGTTTCCTTTAATGAGTAAAATAAAGAAACAACATGGTAGGCTCTAACCTAATGAAGTAAAGTTCCAGTCACTGTAACTTTACTCACTGTAACATTAAAAATGTGCGCTAGGATTCTGTCTAGCATAGTGTTCAAAATCACATCTGAGCCCACTGAATAGAAATTAATGTCAGAGGTTTTTGTTGTAGCTATAGCTAAGTATACCTAGGGAAGTTTGTGAAATACATTGACCCAAGCATCAAGATCTTTATTTGTAATTTTTCTTTGCACATGTATAATAATTAAAGGAAAAATTACAATTACATGTAGAATTTCTGCAGCAATTGATAAGGTCGTGAGTTACTTAATTTTTTTCTTCTCTCTTAGCATCCACTCTTCTTTCTGGGCTAGACCCTAAAAGTATTGTACCAGTTTTGAATGAAGAAGAGGGCTATCATCAAATTGGACCAGCAGAGTATTGCAGAGACTACTTTGTCTTGTCTGTAACCATTGCATTTGCCACACAGTTGGAACAGGTGTGTTTCCTTGCTATGTGTAGTCTTTAAGAAGTACTGTCCTGTGTTTGTATTTTTGCCCTCCTATGCCTTATTTCTAGTTAGATTTTTTAATTGTCTCGTAAGTTTCTTGCAATAAATAGCTTTGTCACATTTCGAGTTAATATACATTAGTTTGAATTTTAAAACTTTGTGTAGTGCTTAAATGTCAAATTACAGATGAAAAATCAGAAGCACTAGAATTGCATTTACTTTAAATTATACACTTTTATGACATGCATACCTTTATATTACCATATAGTATAAAAACTTTGTGGATCATACGTCTTCAACGTGGTGCCTGTGTGCTGAAGTTCAAACAAGACTAAATACCTTTCAGATCCATAAGGTATATGAAACAGTAGAGTTCATGTGCTGCCTGAGGGAAGGACTTATTAGCTTGGATGAAGTCCTGTGCTAATGTGATTATTTCAGCTTTACACCTCGGCTGCTATATTTGTGCTTTACTGTACCACACAGATATAGATTGTCTGATTAAAAAAAGATAGGTATGCCCAAGTTACTGTACAAGTCACAACTCCAAGCCAGCATGGTTTTAATTGATCTGTAGCTCCTGGTGTGATAAACTCTTCTCAGTCCTCTCTGTTTTCAGAGAAGAGAATTTTCCATGTCAGAATTATAGGGCCTTGTGAAGTAAACTTACTGTGATCACTCTGGGGTAGCTTGTCTTTTCCGGCATTAAACTCACAGTTGCAGTGGCTGCAGAATGAAGTAGCTCTTTCTGTCTGTTCCAGTCTTTTATTAAATCACATAAGTTATTCTGTAGCTCTGTATTTAATCTGCATTGTTTGTTTATACTATAAATATTTTGTGGAGGCACTGCTTTTTTCTGAATATTTGTGCAGTGCTTGACATCCTTGATTAAATGATGTCAGTTACAGCCCTGGGCGCTGATGAATCTTAAAGGTAATTCAAAATGGGTCTCTTTGCCAATCATTGGTGTGCTTCTAAAGTAATATTTTTAAACAACTCAATTTGAGTATTGATTGAAAAGTTTTTTATTTTTATTGTGTGTAGTACAAGCTAAGATCTAGGTCTGCTGTTGTGTTGTTTGGTATCACTTTAAGCTCTTTAATTTATTATCTAATGCTTAAGAATTGTTAATTTCATTGACTGTACATTAATGAAAGTGGTACATTCTTTTTTTTCTGTTTTAGTTAGTTCCTAGTACTATGAAGCTTCCTGAACGACAGCCTGAGTTTTTTTTCTACTACTCATTGCTGGGAAATGATGTCACAAATGAACCTTTCACTGACTTAATTAACCCAAACTTTGAGCCAGAAAGAGCTTCAGTTCGAATACGTAGTACAGTTGATGTCCTTCAAGTTTATCTTTGTGCACAGTCAAAATTACAGGTAAGCTGTTTCTTCTCAAATGTGAATTAAAATAAATAATGAGAATAAAAGAAATAGAATATGGCTTGGGCTGAAACTGGAAAACATTTCTTTTTCCAAAACTAGATTGTATTACAGTATTTTGGCTCAAGTATAAGTTTGATTCTTTTGTTAATGAGGGAAACCCTAGCAGCAAATTTCCCAGCTCAGGCGGGGTGCAGCCTCCTTAGCCACTAGAGCAAGCTGGGTTACATGTCATGATAAAAGGTATTGCTGAAACATGATATTCCAAAAGAGCTAATGTGGCGTTCTCAAGAGCTCTGAGCTCTGGGACCTGCTCTGCCATCAGACCATCTGCAACCCACAGTCCTGCTTTCTGCTGCCTGTGATAACCTCACCCACACCAGCTGCTTAGGTCACTCTTGCCTAAGGTCTAAAATCACTGTCTCTAGCACTCCTTGTGAATAATAAGGGAGGTCTGGCTTTTTTCCTACTCCTTAGCTGTTTTTAAATATACTACAGCCATATTTGGACTGTTATGGGATATTGCTTATCTTTAGCTATGCCTTCAAATGGGGGACATGTTTTCATGGTTCAAGTGGTGGACTTGACAGTGTTAGATTTACAGTTGGACTTCATGATCTTAAGGGTCTTTTCCCACCTAAATGGTTCTATAATTCTAAATATTGGGTAGTACTGAAAGTGTTTATTGCAATCTGTGTCTGGCTCACGCTTAACTCATTACAAAACAGAAGACTATTTGGTTGAGGGTAGTATAGAGTTTCTAACAGCATAGCTGGTAAATAAGAGAGTGTTAGTTATGCAGTGTAAGTCTTGGATCTAGTCCCTCTTAAAGTTATTTTTCTTTAAACTTGTACAGACCATTCTAGTTTTGTTATCCAGTTAGTTTAAGAATGTTTCTGTTTAATTCTATATTGTTCAGATTTTTTTTTCTCTACTTGAAGTAGACGGTTTTTGGAGAAACACTCACTGATGTGTTTGGAGTTTAATCTTAGTCTATGGTCTTGAAACAAAGTGTTAAATACAGCATATATTATATCTACATGTACAAAGAATTATGTGTGTTTTCATCATGGTAATGACTTTTTGAACAAGACCTGTCATGAGGTCAGATCCACATCTTGATTTACAGCTTTCTTTATCTGACTCCTCACTCAGCTTCTTAATTTTAAGGATATAGAATCAGAGCACTGTATTCTGATCCTTGATAGTTAATAACTTTTTTCCCCAGAAGTGAAGACTTTAGTTGTAAAAGGTGCTAGCTGCCAGACAAGGGAAAGAGGGGGTGTGTGTGTATATATATATATATATATATTACATGAGTGTATATGTGCATGTATATATATATACACACTTAGGTGTGTATATTGGCAGCTGATACCTTTTAGCATTAAAGTCTTCATTAAGTGTAATAAATATTAAGGGTCAGAATACAGTGTTCTGATCTGCTAATACAGAACAGAATTGATTTATTTGGGAAAGAGCAAGTTGGTATAAAAGCTTCAGGTAGGAAAATAAATTGCCTTAAAGTGTGTTGGTTTTTTAAGATCCATCTTTTACTTAAGTGTATAAATATTAAGCTGTGGAAGAAAGAAAGAGTTGAGTGAAGTTTTGGAAAAGGAGTAAAGACTCTTACCAGGAATTAAGAACACAGTTACTTAATCCCAAAACTCCTTGTGATTTCAGTGGTGTCTAA
This sequence comes from Tetrax tetrax, assembly GCA_009806455.1. Lineage (NCBI taxonomy): Eukaryota > Metazoa > Chordata > Aves > Otidiformes > Otididae > Tetrax > Tetrax tetrax. The sequence continues at coordinate 132,770 of WHYT01017288.1, forward strand.
ATGCATGTGCAAAGGTCGAGATTTCTGATAGCTTTTTTCTTCTTTACCTTGCAATCGTGCATTTTATATACTTATACAGTAACAGCAAGAATCTGTACTGTGTTTAGAAGCCACAGACTACTGAATTTGTCTTCCAGAAGGAGTGATATGACAGACCCTCAGAAGGACAGTGTAGTGATCTGCTACTGTGCTACTGGGCAAATCCTACCTGCTTAATACTGAAATTTCATAGCTGTTCTTATACTGCTTAAAACACTTGTTCTCAGCATGCAGGGACTACACAAGGGATGATCTCTTTCATTTTTTTTTGTATTATGCTGCCTTTAGTAGAGGGCAAACAGACAGTTCAAATGGAAATGCACATGCCAGTTACATTCTAGCACTCTTGTGTGTATATAGATCCATCTTTGCTGCGGGGACCAGTCTCTTGGAAGCACTGAAATACCCCTATCTGGACTACTGAAGAAAGGAAATGTGGAAATGGGTCAACACCCTGTGGCAATGGAAGGAGCGTTTGTCCTTGTTCCGCCGAATAGAGCTAAACAGAAACTGCCACAGTTGCCTTTGGATATGGCTCCTACTGTTGGGGTATCTGTAATTCTGCAAAGGGAGAGCTTGAGTGCTAAGGTATAGCTTACACTTTTATTGCTGATTTAGACACTGTTGTATGGTTTCATGTTAAAAAAAAAGGTATTTCTAAGTCATATTTGAGTTAAGTATGTAAAAGAGAACATGAAATAACAAGTTGCTTTATATGAATAATCCTTTTATTGCTTCATTTTTCTATGTCAGAAAAATATTTTCAAACTGTAGAAATGTTGTAGACAGAATTTTTCAGTGTAAGTCATGATCAATAAGAAAACTGTCACTTCTTTCAGCCTTTGATTCCCTTAAATGCTCCAACTGAACCTAAACAGCCAGAGGAGAAACTTCTTTCACCTGTTAGTGGAAAAACAGAGGACCTGCAGCAGAGATCCCAGAAAGCCCCATCTCAAGCTGCCCTCTCTTCTTCAACAGAAGATGGAGCAACAGAAAGTGAAGTGGAAAGTCTTAAGTTTGAAAAAGGCACAAAACTAAAAACAGGTATGTGGAGTGTGTGTGTGTATGTGTGTATATATATA
>WHYT01017288.1:133910-165019 GCA_009806455.1 Tetrax tetrax
CTTGGATCACCTACTAATTTGTAGTGATAAATTTCAAAGAGCTCAGAGAGGTGGTGGATGCCCCATCCCTGGAAACATTCAAGGCCAGGTTGGATGAGGCTCTGAGCAACCTGATCTGGTTGGAGATGTCCCTGCTTCTTGCAGGGGGGTTGGTCTGGGTGATCTTTAAAGGTCCTTTCCAACCCAAACTATTCTATGATTTACATAAAACAAATAACAGGAGGAAAATAAATGTAATTTGAACATGATGGTTGCTGAAAACACTTGAAGAGCTAGATTGGGGATTTGATAATGTATAGATCACAAGTGATGTAGGTGATCATCAGCTTGAAAAAAATACTAAAAACGTTTGGGATTCCCTGAATGGGAACGTTCAATACAATACCCATAAAGAAATGGACTTGCTCCATGAGGAGATGAAATGGTCTAATGTTCAAACTTATTAAATAGAAAGGCAGGGGAAATGTGGGTCTTAAGATGTCTACAGAATTTACTATGTGGATAATAAATTGTGAAAACAAACATTTGTCCTGTGCTGATTCCTGGACAAAACCAAGCCACTGGGTTTTTTGTTTGTTTTTATACTGTCCTTTTGTAGGGACTCAATACCCCACATAGCCTTCTAAGACTGCCCTTGTTCTGTTTTTGATTTGAGAACAGGGTTGGGAAGAAATTGAAGAGGAGCAGAGAAGAGAGAGGAAGAAATACTGTAATGATAAAGTTCAGAAGAAAAAATGTTAGTTTGCTAAACATCTGAACATGTGTCGTCTTAAGAGATGATTTATAAATAAAGCTGATTATTTTTCTAATTATATATGAGTTACTGTTCTTTTGAGATTGGTCATAAAGACGCTCAATTCTGCAGCGGAGAATCTGTGTCCTAGAATGTGCTTTCAGGATTTGTTTGCTAATTGGGCCAAACTTTCTTTTAATCCTAACTGATCCTACCTAAGCAAGGATTAAATCCTTTATATGGAATGTATCAAGAAGTATTGTGAACCCAGCAACTAATTTGAATCAGCAGTTAAGAAATCCAGGATTATGCTTTTTATTAATAGTAAAAATATTTTTTTTAACTCTGTTTTGGCAAGATGTGAAACATGTAATTTCATGTTTATCTTTCAGGACTGGTTGCTGAGTCTTGCCAAGAGGTTAACAAACAGCATACGGAAGAGCTTCCAGTTTTCAAATCGCAGAGCAGAGCAAAGTCACCTCTATTGTCAGATCTGCAAAATTCCAGTAATGTAAAATTTATTTAATTTAGTACATTGAATGAAACTTGAATATAGTAGCAACTGAAATTAATTTTAACCAATTTATGTTCGCTTGTCTGTGACAGCCGTAAACTTCTATTCAGCCGTTTCATTGCACCAAGCAATTTAGTGACAGATTGCCTGAATGACTGAAAATTATTTCATTCCTATGTTGTGCTGACTACCTGATGGTGAAGTAATATTGAGATTTTTTTGTACTGTTAATGTAAATAAAACACTAAAAAAAGCAGGAAAAAATAAAGTGAATGCTAACAATTATGTATGTTGTTAAAAAATACAAAAACATTTTAGACAACTACGAAGGAGGATCAGAACAACTAGCATTTACAAAAGGCAGTTAAATTCTTCTGACTATTCCTTTGCCTCTCTCTGCTTTATTATCTTAAACATTGGTGGAAGATACCTTTTGGAGACCTTGTCTATAAAACTTGTAGTTTGGCTTGTTACTCTTTGGAGGCAGTGTTCCATCCCTACATGAGGACTTGATAAGCCTGCATGCAGTTGGACAGGCACTCACTGTAGCCTCTGCTTCCTAAATTATAAAATGGATGTCTCAGTAGGTGGATTCTCATCAAAGGGCATAAGCAGATGTGCTTGACAGACCTAGCTAGAGCATTTTAGTTTATTTAAATAGTTAAACCTCAGCTTGGTACCAATAGTTTGATGCTTTGTTATATAAACACTGTAGTTGACCTGATGCTTTATCTTTTTCAGTCCTGAACTTAAAAGGTTACTTAACTCAAAACAAACTAAGTTACTACAAATTATTTTTTTTTTGTAAGCCCACCTCTTCTGGGTAGCCTTAAGTTGGCTAGGAATAACTATTTAAACTCTTGAACTGAAGTCTTACAGCATCCCTCTGAAGAACTTAATATCTTGGATCTTAGTCTAAACTTTTCTTCAGTGAGAGAAACTTCCATAGCTTTGAAGATTAATTGAAAAAAAGGAAAAATATTATGGAATCTTTTAAGACGATTTAAAGTGTATTGGGTTTTTGGGTATTTTGTTTCTATGGAAGCAGTAACTTACAAATAAAGTGGCTATTTTTCATAGTTTTAGTTTATATTATAAGGAATTAAAATCTCTTGAGGAAGCAATATATCTGTTTTTATATCTTGTGTTTAAAATGTGAAACCTATTTTTAATATATTTTATTTTGGGCAGAACAAATTATTTAAAATGTACAGAAATTCTTTTCTGTGTTTTCAGCTGATAATGGTCCAGTAGCATCTCAACCCAAACTTGTGGGTCCATCCAGTTCTTCTGAGTCTGTGTCAGCACAGAAAATTGTTATTCCAGCAGCCTCTCACCATTTTTGCTTTTCAATAGACTTACGAAGTATACGTGGTCTGGAAGTCGGTTTTCCAATAAATTGCATTTTAAGGTACGATTTATTTTTGTTGATCTTATTCTTGGTAATAACAATACCTTTCTTTTCAGTACAAAGCCTTCATAATCTCAATGACCGCTGGCATTGTGCTTCCTGATGCCTTTTACCTTTACGTAGCTGATTTTCAGTAGCAAAATACTTTGTAACGTTCATTTAGCTCATCACTAAACTTCTCAACATTACGTTCTTAAAGATAGTATGCAGCACTTCACCTGCACTGTACTTTGTATTGAATCTCACTTGAATTTCTGATCTCAGAAGAGGAGGCTCCAGGGCAACATTATTGCAACCTTTCAGTGCTTAAAGGGGGCCTATAAGAAAGATGGGGACAACCTTTTTAGCAGGGCTTTTGGCAACAGGACAAGGGGTAATGGTTTTAAACTAAAAGAGAGTAGATTTAGACTAGACATAAGGAAAATAATCTTTGACAATGAGGGTGGTGAAGCACTGGAAGAGGTTGCCCAGAGAGGTGGTGGATGCACCATCCCTGGGACCATTCAAGGCCAGGTTGGATGAGGCTCTGAGCAACCTGATCTGGTTGAAGATGTCCCTGCTCCTTATGGGGGGTTGGACTAGATGACCTTTAAAGGTCCCTTCCAACCCTAACCATTCTATGATCATTCAGTCCTTGGAGGAAAAGGAGGATTACTTGCCTTCTGACATTCCAACTGCCTTTTCAGCTGATCAAAGGAATGATTTCTGTAGCTTTACATGTCTCCACCAAGAACTCTTTGTGTTTTAGTAAGAGATAGATCACCTAGTTTGTGTGTGACAGTGAATCTAAAGGAAGGACATTCTAGTCTTAAAGTGAAGAATCAATGTAGTAAATATATTAAATCTGAGAGGTAGTATAAGGGGTTATTGATAGTCTTTGCATACAAGAAGCAAAGCTTAGTAGGTAGAAGTAGCATTTTTTGTTACATTTGTTTGTGGAGTTAGAAAAAAGACAAGCTTTTTGAATGCATGAGTTTTGTACCTGAAGCAAAAGTAGAAGACTACCAGTGCTAGTTTGGAACAGTTGCTTAGTGATTAGTTTTGATGTCAACATGGAAGAAAAGTGTGGAAGCACTTTTGGAGCATTAGCAGTTGTTACCTGGGAAGAGACGCTAAGTTGGAGGATTAAGAACTAAAACAGTGAAAGACCAGCTAAACATAACTGTATTGAAACCAGTATCTGTATGTAGGTTGGGGTTTGGTTGGGTTTTTAACATTGCCAGTGAAGAGAGAAACCTTCTTTTATCAACTTGTTTGTGTTAGATTTTCCTTGGAGTTTAGAACTGAGAGTTCATGAGTACAAGGATGATTGTTCTAAAAATATATATTCCTACTTGTGGGATATTAGTTATTGATGGCATATATGAATTCAGTGGTTCATCCAGTTTTTAGTTGGCCTTCTAGTTTCTGTCAGGGCCCTTTTGGTGCATATGATGAAGCATATCTCTAAATGGTGATGTGGTTTGAAAGGGTTGAATATTTGTGTCTGTGGAATTGCATTTTAAAACGCAACTAATGTAGATTGTATCATTAATGATTTTTCAAATAGTATATGCAAACAATCTACGATGGATGGAATTTTATCATACAAAAGGTTTTTTCACATAGTGTTTCAAAAATTTGTTTTCTTCAGAACAGAGACAATAGATAGGTTTTGCTGTTTCATACACTTCAGTTTTTACAGTCAGTGATGAATATGGCAAGAAACTGAAGAGAAGAAACCTAAAGACATAAATGCTAAGAAAAGTTGCAGGGTAACAAACTGCATTTTCAATGTATATTGGGCACTTTATTTCATTCAGGTCTAAAGAAGGGTTTTGCATAAGCAGCTGAAGTATGGAATTTTGTAAGTGGCAGCTTTTAGTGCAGCATTTATTTTATTGGTAACTTGGGTGACAGCTGACATTATCAGTTTGAGCAAAGCAAAGTTCAAGAGATTCTTGGCCTCCCCTTTGTTGTAGCTTATCATACACCGAATTGTGCCAGTAGAGTAGTCTTAGGCCACATTGTAAAACATTGGTAAAATGATCTTACTTTCCTTTGGTGAATTAAACTATAGTAATTAAAAAACAGATTCTTCAAATGTGACTGAAATTTTCAAATGGTTCTGCTGCTGTGTATATGTATACTTAGTTATCAATTACTACATGCTAGACCAGCCTTAGCTGTAAATACAGTTAATAGTTCTCAAGTAGCAATCTACCTCTGAATATAAAACTCTTTTCTTCTATTTTTCTGCTCACTTTATATAATAACTGCATAATTTTAATAAAATATTAATTCATATTGTTGTGAACATACTGGTTATTAAAGCTTTTTTGTCCAAATAACAGCAAATATAAATGAAGCTGGATCAGTGCTGAAATAAACATTCATGTTCTCATTTGAAGACTGAATTCCATTGTTGGATGTATTTGTGCAGATTTTAGTCAGTAATACAAGTCATGCTTCAGTAAAAAGTGTCTAAACTGTTTGCTGTTGCACAAAGTATAAGAATCTATTTATTATTTGATTAATTCTGTTACTGTTTTTATTAGGTACTCTTATCCATTTTTCGGCAGTGCAGCACCTATTATGACAAGCCCGCCTGTAGAAGTCAAAAAGAACATGGAAGTCTTTCTTCCACAGTCCTACTGTGCGTTTGACTTTGCAACTATACCTCATCAGCTTCAGGAAACATTCTTCAGGTGATAACTTTATCTTAATTACACTTTCTCTATTTTTCTTTGAGAGTGCAATCCCAAGTTCAAATTTTTTACTTAAGATCATCAGTTTAAGAACTTAGTAATGAATCCAAGCACTAATGCCAACGAAAATTTAATACACTGCTTTTCCAGTTTCTCTACTACTTACATTTAAAGACAGACTCTAAAATTATTTGTCTTGAGTGCTTATACAGGGATCATTGCTTACAGAAACAAGCGCTGTTGCTGTATGTTCTTAAATTAAAGGTTGATAGCATAGTTTTAACAAAACATTACTTCAAATGAGATAGGTAAGTCTTATTTTTTCTCTTTAATACATCATGACTGTCCAATATCTTTGAAAATACAGCAAGTACCTAGGAAGCTGAGTGCAGTGTTAAGAGCTGTGGCACAATTTTCCCAGTAAACTCACTAGCTCTCAATAGCTGATTAAGATGTGTAATGAAGAATCCTCAAAATAGTTATATTTTGAAAGAAGAGGTGGAGTGGGTATTTGTAGGTATTTATAATATATAGGTATTTATAAATGAAGATGATCTAGGTCTGTTAAGATTAAGTCAGTCACTCTCACTGCAGCATTGTTTTTTCAAATAACTGGAGAAAGGATTGATAATCTGACCAAAGTGAGTAAATGATGGAAAAGATAAAGTCAGTTAGTTTCATTCTTCTGTGAGTGAGAGGCAGTAAACCCATTTCATTATTTGACAATTGTGACCATCACTGATTTGAGAAGTTGCTTATAGAACATGACATCCTTTTCCCAATGCTTCCTCTTTTGTGTTGATGCTTGACACTGAAATCACTTCTTTGTTTCAGATTACCTCTGCTGGTTGAATTGTGGCACAAGGATAAAACAGCTAAAGACTTACTTCTAGGGGTGGCGAGACTTCAGCTTTCAAATGTGTTGGCTTCAGAAAAAACCCGATTCTTGGGTGGTAATGGTGAACAATGCTGGCGTCAGACTTGTAATGAAACAGTCAGTGTCACAGAAGCACAAGGGTAAAACTGTTTTAAAAAATTACTCCATAGCAAGCTTTGAAGGTTTGTTTAGTATTTCCCTGAAAAAGGGCAAACTCTTCCTGTTTACCATTTTGAACAGGCAAACAGACTGTAGAGTACTGCAATACAGGAATGGAAATAGATGTCTAAGAGATTAAAACTTAGATTGCCACAGGCTTATTGTATAGTCTGGCACCACTACCAGGGTCATCATAATAATCATGATCTTGGATAAACTTTACAGACAGATTAAATATGTAAAATAATTGGAAAATGCACTTTCCTGAGTAAGTTAGCTAACAATTACCAAAAGCTGCTGATGTTCCAGAAAAAAGTTAAGATTGTTTGTCTGTAGTATGCTTTTAGATGGAACTGACTTCAGTGAAATAGTGAAAGTTATAGGACAAATGCATCCATAAAGTGGAGAGGTTTCCTGTTCCGGGATCACTGTACCCTGAGATAGCAGCAGGGGTTTGAGCTTGTGTGCATCAGAAGGAGCAGTGTTATTAGTTAATACTCTGAAGATAAATGTTTGTTTACGTAGAGGAGGGGCATTATTTTTTTATCCGTAAGAAGAAACTTAATTTATAGTAATTTCTGTCCTGCGTCTTTGAACATGTGACCTGTGCTAGCAATTAGTGTCTAGACTCTCACCTTTTTCTATGTGGTAATGGAGCTTGATGATGCCTTTGAAAATAAATATAATTGGTATTAAGACTGACAGTTTTAAGTTTCTAATCTTAGAGATAATTAAAACATGCTATATTTGACACAGGAAAGCTCAGGTTACTGACACAAAAACTGATATCCTCTCTCCTCCCAAATTAGTAGAAAATTGATCTCTGACTTTGTTTAAACTTTTTTTTTTTGGTGTGAAATCAGCATGGCCTGATTCTGTGGAGAGTTTGATCTCACTATACATTAAGGTTCACACTTTCATGAATAAGAAGTTTGTTAAAATGAAATCTGGTTTTGCACAAAACTTAATAACCACTAGATGGCATTCTCAAAATGTTGTCAGGTCTCTATAGTTTGCTGTGCTGATGCCTTCATAGGTTAGCTGTTGGTGTGACGTTCTTTTAACACTGATATGTTAAACTGCCTTAATTACTCAGATTTTTAGGTCCATGACCTTGAATCTTGTTTTGTTTTTTAACCAGTGACTGACAAAAAGTTGTAAGAATTTAATGCACTAATTTATTAACTTATGTTAAGTACAAATGTTTGTTGTGGTTTATTTTTTCCCTTGCCAATAACTGTAGTTCACTTCCTGTATTTTTAAGACAATTTTCGTTAAAATGTTCTAATGCTATTTATAGGTCAGGCAACAGAATAGCAGAGCTTTCGTATGCTATTACTTTGGAAGACTATGGGCTTGTGAAAATGCAAGAAGTTCTCGTATCGGATTCTTCTCAAGTAAATAAATCTTAGTTTTTCCTTTACACTTCTTCAAAAAAATTGGATTCCCAGTTAAAAATTCACTGTTGTTGTATCAGTGTGTAGGTGCTGGTCAGCAGCAGCATGTCCCTCACACTCAGCCTCGTTGTGCCCCAGAAAACCATCCAGAACCTCGAGAAACTCTTGAATACAAAGCAGCACTGGAGTTAGAAATGTGGAAGGAAATGCAAGAGGACATTTTTGAAAATCAGGTTTTTACTCTTTCTTTTTATTTCCTAAACAGCATGACTGCCAGAGAAGCTTTAGCAGAATTGCCGAGAGGAATATTAACTGCTTTTTTTCTTAAACTTTGCCAGTGTTTCAAGTAATAACTAAATTTTACATGTATAGGATATTAAAGGTTCAAATGTACACTAATATCTTCCGTATGTTTAAGGAAGAAGGTTAACCATTTTCTGTGTTAAGTGACTGAAGTAGGTGCTAGGTAGTGAAATACAGAATACCCCCTTCACGATTTTCCCTTACTGTTTATGAAGTACAGTAGATACTCAAGATTAAAATTATTGGTGTTAAATATTAACACTGTATTTCTTTAGTCTCAGTCAAAATCTATTGCAATGTTTCTAGTCTTGAAGTCATTCTAGGTGTTCTTAGTCACATGCTTATTTTTAAATGATACTGAGAATCTAGTGTCTATTTGTTAAGATATTTTTCTCAAACTTGGGCTTACTTTGCATTTTGTACGTAAGGGTAAGAAATATCTTTACTGTCAGAATCATACCTTGAGTTATGTAAGTCAGTGTACTAAACTTAGTTTTTAATTATTTTGCTTCAAGGCTTGTTTAGAATCATAGAATAGCTAGGGTTGGAAGGAAGCCTTAAATGTCATTTAGTCCAACCCTCCAGAGACGTTAGTTCTGCTAGTACTCTCTCCTTTACAATTGCACTTCCAGTAATTTTGAGTTGATTTCCTGGTTTGAAGTTTTTGTTCCTTTTTTTGCTTCTAAAAGCTTAAAAAAAAGGAAAGGGCCCATATGCAAGCACTTGCAGAAGAATGGAAGAAAAGAGATAGAGAGAGAGAAGCATTAGTGAAGAAAAAGGTAAGGAAACTTGTTCTTACTGAAAGTCTCGTTATAAATCTCATGTCACTATAAAATTTGACAAGATATTTCGTAACTATAATGTAGAACAAAGGATCTGAGATTAGTCTTCTCACCTTCTGGTGTGATCTTCTAGTCTAAAACAGTACAGAAAAATAAAAGTAGCCCTTAATCATAAAATACTTCTTAAAAATCCTTTAGGTTAGCCTGCTTTCTTTGAGGGCTTTTTAACTTTTAATTGCCTTTCAGTTGCATGGTCAAAAAGCACTTCTCCAGACCAGCTGGGCATGGTAACCTTTTAGCCTTTATTGTATTAGAAAGAATAGCTCTCCATAGTGACTTCTTCATTAAGAACTGGAGACTTTCAGATATGTAAATTTCCAAACAAAAATTGTCAATACTTTACATTATAGCAAGAGTAAATCTGTCATCTGCCTTAAACATTGCTTATTGCAAGAAAAAAAATGCCTTTTTTAATTCTTTTAGGTAGCAGAATATACTGTTTTGGAAGAACAACTTCAGAAAACCCTGAGAGACCTAGATAAGCGAGAACGACAGCTTTTTAGTGCTGAATCAGAGGTAGAAAATTTTTGGTCATTTTAAACAGTGCAATTGGATGAGCTATTTCTATAAGGTTTGAGTTTTCATATAGAGACAATTGTGATCTGTGTATAAGAACTGAAGTAACTGCATTCATACTGGTACGTAGAGGAGTACTCAAAATTAAGCCAAGTTTTGTTACAACTACACTTTTTTTACTGAAATAGAAATGCAGTGAACTTTTAAATGGGTTGCTAGAATTACAGAACAGTAAATTTTCTATTCTTAGCAGAATAGTGGAAAGGCTTATAAAACGTTAGCATATCTCAATTTTAAGCTTAGTGCTGTCAGGTGAACATTGTACGTGTGTACAAGACTGTTTTACTTCAAACAGTAATTGCTAGATTAACCATTGAAATAGGAGAAGGTAACAAGGAGAGCTGAGAAAAACTGCAGTTCTTCAGGTTTTGTTATCCAGTAATTTGAGAGAGTTCCTATTTTGTACTTTTTTTATAGTGATAGGGCCAAAGAAGACGTGGGAGAAACCAGTTGCTACCATTTTTTCTGAATCTCACTGAACACTCCCAAAATGCAAGTCCTCAGGGAAGCTAGTCATATGAAAAGAGAAAAAGAAAATTAACTGCTTATTTTTGTACTTCAAAACAAACTCACAATTACATAGGTAAACTGCTGCAGTCATTTAGCAGTCCAACAAACTCTCCCTTTCCTCCTGTAGCTCGGATTAATCTTTTTATTATATCAATTCCTTCTGGGCTTGTGAACAAGATTAAGAAAGCTCCCAACACAGGGACTGTCTGGTTGAGCCTGTGTCCTGTTCTATACTCAGACTGTCTATGTCCATCAAGATGCAGTTTGTGCTGTAAGTAGTGCCTGACTTGACCTTTAACATCTATGCAAAAAAAATCTGGTGATTAGGTTTGGCCAAATCCATTTCAGTCTGAGTAAAAATATTTATTTTGAATCTCATACGTGTTTGTCTCAAAACTTGCTCTAAATTTAGTGAGATTCTGACCTGAGGGTTTAGAGATAATAAAGATCAGTGGATTCCAAAAGTATCTAGACAAAATGATGTAAGGTCCATTTAGCAATTACACAGTTTGAGAAATGGGCCATTTGGAGAGGTTTCTATTCAGCTAGCAGTTCTCTGGGCCAGTAACATCTTTCAAGAAAGTTCACACACGTCAAGGACTGTTTTCCTGTTTAGCTCAATGAGAAATTCTCTCAATATGGTCAGTTTGAAGAACGCAGCCTTACTGATCTACAGGCATCTTGGCTGTAGCTGTGACTTCACTATTTCTGCAGTGAAAGGATATCTTTAGCTTTTTAGTTTGTAGTAGAAAGGTGGATATAAAATTTGCCTTCAGCTATCCCCTGTAGAATGTAAAGTAGAGATACAGGTAGTTCAATTTTTACAGTAGTCAAGCAAGAGTATATTTGTAGCCCAAATATAGTAATTTGCAGGTCATTAGTTTAACTGAAAGCATATAAAAGAATATATAGCAAACATAAATAACAATGGGATTTCTATTGTTTAATTTCTAAAATGGATAACAGTTTTGTCATGAATAGTAATAACAGTAGTAAGAGACTCTTAAAATAAGGATCTTGCATCTATGGATTAGTATAAATATGTCTCACTTTTAAGCTTCAACAAATAAAAAAGGAGTTGCAAGCAGAGCACGATCGAAATCTACAGGAGCTAAAGGATTCAGCGCGGCGAGCCAGAGAAGACTGTGCACATCAGGTTGAGCTAGAAAGGTCAAAAATCAAACAACTGGAAGGAGATAAGCTTCGCTTACAGCAACAGGTAAGTACATTTAAATTGTCTGCCTCAGCCATTTACTTATTTAAGTAAGTACTTGTTAAAAAAAGTATACTAAATTGAGCAGTGATTTTCAGACAAGCATATGCTGGCAACTTTGTAATAAACATTTTATCTCTGTTATTTCGTGGGCTATGTGCTGGGATTCATCTCTTATCAGTCTTGCTCAGTAGTAGGGCCAGTTTGCAATGCAGTGGCTATAATTTCTTTTTTTTAACACTGAAACGCAAACTGGAATGAGAAGCATACATTATATGTAGGACCTGAACAGTGATATACATTTCAGTAACAGTAAACTGTTAGCAATTAACATCCAGCAAAACATCTAAGTAGCCTGACTCTGCAATTTGTTTTACTATTGCATTGCAGAAGAGTATGTCTATTGTCCTTGTTGGAGCTGGGGTTTGGGGGCAGTTATCTTGATATCGTGATCTTCTGTTCTGCAAGTAATAGTAGGTATTAAACTGAGAAAATTTAGACAACATTCTTTTGTCCTGTAAGCTAATTTTTGCACTAACAAGGGTAGTCTAGCTATTTTTCTTGATTGTTAAAGCATACTGTAAGATTTTAAAAGTTAGCACTAGCTTGTTTGAGTAGTTACAATACTAGACACTTAACAACAAACTAAATAGATTGAAAAACATGTGTTACTAAGATTTAAAGTACTTATTTTATGTAGATTAATTACCAGAAATCAAACACACCAAAGCAAGTATGTGGTAGTAACAATCCCACGATAGCTTTGACTAATTGAAGAACTGTATCAGCTAAAGGCATATTTCTGTATTAGGAAGAGTTGTGCTAGCTTTTTGTGGGTTTTTAGTTTACTATTAAACACTGATATTAACCTACCTCTTCTCACATCAGTGTATGTTAACCACAGTACAGTGTTGTGAAATACAGCTGATACAAAAATGCAGCATATCTAAAAGATGCTAATCTTGGCTGTTCTACTGAACAACCATTGAACTGAGATGAGCAGTTTCAAACTGCAGAATGCAGTCTACCTCAAAGTGATAAGTGGATCACTTCTACATCATAGATATGTTGTTAGCAGTTACCAACGCTGTATCAGTCCAGGCAAGATAGCCAATGGTTCTTCAGGCTCAAGCAGCCAAATGCCACCACCTAGGAGTCCTTTTCAAAATTAGTTCTTTTGACTCCCACTGACTTGTTTTAGCTAGGTTGCAATACCATCACAATCACTTCTTTTCCTATTCAAAACAAACCATAAAGAACCACTTAGCTCAGCATTCTGTTGCAACAATGGCTGGATTTAGAGGGCAAGAAAATAAGAAATAACACAATGAAAAAATACAATTTTAGTATATCCAGCAATACTGTCAAGAGTTACATGTACCCTCAGTAAGAGGCAGCATTTCATACTTGCTAGCCATCAGTGAAAGTATTCTTCATGAACTCATCTGATCCCCTTTAAAAAGTATTTCTATTTTTAGCATTGCAATATCCTGTGGCAGTGAGTTCTAAAATTTAATTGTGTTGTATATTTTAAAACTTCTTTCTGTTCGTTTTAAGCTTAATAATTGCTTAATTGTTGCTTAATAATTTTGAAGAATTCTTTAATGCCTGTGCTATATACCATTCCTGATTGCTTAGATGTCTGTCATACTGTCTCTCTTCCAAAGGGAAGCCCCACTATGTTTTGTCTTGCTTTGTATGAAGGCCATTCCTGCCTTCAGCTGAACATCCTGGCTGTCTTTCTCTGTGCTGTTCCTGCTATTTTGAATTTCTCTCTTGGTTCAATGAGGGGGTTGTTACCACATGTTCTGCTCAAGATAAGCTTTTTTGTGTCGCTTGGCTGCGGTGGGGTGTGTTTTTGTTTGTTTTGGAGTCTCACTGTAGGATGGTTCCTTTAGTAATGTGCACAAGCAATAGGTTCCCTCTGCTACCAATTCTGATGGACCTGGTTTTTTTAACCATTTTAACTGTGGTTTTTTTTGGTGGTGGTGGTTTTTTTTTGTTGGTGGTGGGTTTTTTTTGTTGGTGGTGGTTTTTTTTTTGTTTTTACAAGGAATTTTCTGGAGGAAATTATAATACTTCTAAACAATATGCTTTGACTTATTCCTTATGTTTTATTGACATACGTCAATACACATTTTCACACTTCGGTTGTAGAGTTATCTAAATGTCTGACTTGTTTGGAGGGTAAGCCCCACTATGAGCAAGAGAATGTCCTTGAAGCATCCACTTTGAAGAATGTCACTCTTACTTCCTGAATAAGGAAACCATGCTTTATTTGTATGATTTGTGCAGTTCCCTAACAGTCCACAGATTGAAGTCTTATGAGAAATTCAATTCTTGAAAGTGAAACACTATTGTAAACTTCTAGGGAGAACTGACATTTTTCATAGCTAAAGAAATTAGTTACTGTCTTTATCATTGTCATCATGTCTATATGTCTATTGGTAAACATGGAAAGGTGATGAACAATAAGGCCTTTTGTCGAAGTTGGTTATTGTGGTTATATGTGAAAAGTAACTGCATTTATGAACTGCATTTTTGTTTGACTCCTTAGGAAGCATCTTTGCTTTGTTACATAGTTCTGTAAAAATAACAGAGGCAAAAAGTTAAATTTTTGAAAAAAAGTAGAAGTGGCCAAATTAGGAGATCCAAAGAATTGAAATATTGCTGTACTAATAAAAAGTTCTAGGCTTTGCAACAGAAATAAATTCTCAAAGCATTTTCAACCACTATTCTAAACTATTGGATGCAATTCATGGAAATACTTGCATTAACTAGTTGGACGTAAATGCAAGTGCAGCATTTAGAATCCTATTCCGTGATGGAATGCATCAGTTCCATCAGATATATTAAGGTATTTATGGGTCCATAGTGTTTAATAGAAGAACAACATAAGCTGCTCTTAGAAAACATCTTATAAAAATCCTTGATGCTTTAAATATGGTATAATAAAAAAAAAACCTGTTAAATATTTGACTTGCTTAGTTTCTTTGTAGCAAAGTAATTGTGTATTGGCATAGTTTTTGAAATTACCCATTTTAAGATAAGAAGCAAAGCTTTCTTTTTGTAATATCTGCATGAAACTGTAGAATTACACAGTGAGGGCAGAGTAGCATAGCATGAAGTCATTAGTCACTGAAGTCTTTCTTCTTCAGCCCTTCTTCTAAATCATTATTTGACTGTACAAAGTATTAGTTGTTTCCTCTTCCAGACATTCTGAAACAAGTTATGCTGGTGAAATCAAGTAAGTAGTAAAACTTCATGTAGTAGGTAACACTGGTGGCTTTCTTTAAAAGATGTGTGTAAATCTAAATAGCTTTGCTTTCTGTGTTTCTTCTGCCAGTTGTTTTAGAAATGTGAACAGCAATGTTTATAAATAATCTTCTTATAATGATCTTCCATATATGAGGACAGACTTCTTTCTTTCTTTCCAGTACTGAGCAAAGATGCTCTTTAAAATTCTTCCTGTTAAAACATTGCTGTATGCCATCATCAAGAAATCATTAATTATGAATGTGTAGCTTTCAGTGTCTGTTTTATATCAGATAATTGACAGTAAGATAATTGTTCCAGGGACTAAGGAGTAACTTAACTTCTGTAACCTGATTCTTTGTCTATGAATGGGTTTTTCTGCTAACTTGCATTATATCTTGATATCTTTAACACAGCTTTATGAAGCAGAAAATAAGCATAAAATTTTGGAGAAGGAGTTCCAGCAATACAAAGAACAGCAAAGTAGCAAACCAGAAATCCAGCTACAATCAGAAATAAATCTTCTCACTTTAGAAAAGGTATCTTGGATTTTCCTAGTCTCTAAAAAATGTCACAATTGTCTATTCACTGATAAGGGAGATGTAGAATAATCTTACATCATAAACTGGTTAATTCGTCCATTTTGTTCTACTTTGTCAAGCAATTTCTTCAAACTTTATATATTCAGATGCAAATAAGGCCCACAGTAGTCTTATATCTATAGAGAAGGCAGTAGTGTTAGAGGCTAAGGCAGGAAAAAATAATAACCTACATAGTTAAATTGCTGCCATCATTATTTATGTTGGGAACTCTATTTAATTTTATAAACAGAATGCTTAAAGGTTAACATTTTTCTTGGGAGGATTAATTTAGACTGATATTCCATTATGTGCATTAGGTTTTTTTATTAAGTACTTCAGAAAAGAGGTTGTATTGCTTATCAGTGAAATGGAGTCACTGTCATAAATTGATTTCTTAGGAACTGTACATGCATTCAGTAGAGGATATTTTGCTTAATTAAAACCAGAGATATGGGCATTTTATGGTCAGAATTGTTGTGATATTTTAGTCAAATTATATAACCAAATAAGCTGAAAAATATGGACCAGGCTTCTTGGCACAAGATGCACTCACAGTTATATGACCAGTCTGCATGTTACTGTATGCTTGAATAACTTCTAATAATTTAAGCAAATGATTCAAAATGTTTGTCTATAGAGACTTTTAAAAACTCTTAGCTTAAATACTTTTAGGTTTTCTGGTTTTGTTATTGTAAAACACTGATTCTTTTTTTTTAAATCTCTTTACGAATTTAATGGTAAATAATTTTTGTCTAATTGAAAGAAAATATCACTACCTGAGAGTTGTTAATTAAAAAGGCTTAATTTTTCAGGTTACTGTGTTCTGTGTGCTTCATAACTCTTTTCATTTGCCTTTTAATACATTTTTTTTTTTTTGCACAGAATACAGTGAATTTTTTTTAGTGTGTAAAATTTTTAAGATTTATTTAGATGGTAATATCAAAGATTCACACTAGATATGTAGATTTTAAAGAATTGTTTGAACAGATGTCTGTTTTGGAGAAAATACTGTAGGACATACCTTCCATGAGCTGCAGGAAAGAGTAAAAGAATCTACACACCTTTTAAAGGCAAGATTTGTCCATCAGTGTTTCTGTTAAATTAGTGTTTATAATCTTAGTCTGAAAAAAAAAAAAAGGAGTAGGTTGCTAATTCGAGAATTTTTAATTTAAAGGTTACATCAGCAGCTTCAGTGCTAAAAACTAATCTTTTCTTTCTTGTATAGACGGCTATCCAATAAAAATAAGGCTATATTTTAAACAAGAAAATGTTCATGTGCCATAA
This sequence comes from Tetrax tetrax, assembly GCA_009806455.1. Taxonomy (NCBI): domain Eukaryota; kingdom Metazoa; phylum Chordata; class Aves; order Otidiformes; family Otididae; genus Tetrax; species Tetrax tetrax. The sequence goes on from WHYT01017288.1 coordinate 150,253, forward strand.
TATTTATGTTATATTATATAACAGCTTTAGATGATGTTGTATATTACACTACATAAACACTTTTCTTAAACCAGACGCTTTGTATATATACATCTTTCAGTGATTGTTATTGCTGTTATTGCTTCAGCTGATATGATTTTAATTGCTTTTAGGTTGAACTTGAAAGAAAGTTAGAGTCAGCTACCAAGTCAAAGCTCCACTACAAACAACAGTGGACAAGGGCTTTGAAAGAACTTGCAAGGTTAAAACAGGTATGTAGGTTTTCTTTTGTCATATAGGACAACCAAGTTAATGTTGTGTTGGAAGCTACTTATAATTACTGTTAACTACTGGCAGTTTTCATTTTGTTAGTGATTGTCTTTGCAAAACTAAAGCTCTGAACTATGCTTTTTACAAAAATGAGAACAACAAAACTGATGAGAGTTTGATGTTGGGCTTGGGAAAGATGAAGGTCCAGGTCTGTGAAAATAATTAGCATAGCTAAAAGCAGGCATGATTCAAAACCCAAAAACTTTATTAATCTCATTCACAACAATGCTCAGTCAGAACTTCCAGAGAAAACGCTTTGTTCCCATCCAAACCTTCTTGGTCAGTTACAGTCCTAACTGTTCTGCATTTTAATGTAAAATGAGTGAAGGATAAAGATGAAAAACAAATCTTAGCTTTTAGAAACAATGGATTAAGGTTTGCTGAATGCTGTGAAACAAAGTAAGCTTGCTGAAAATTTAAACTGGGAGTTAAACTTTTCTCCTGCTTTTGGAAATCCTAGTCACATACTGATGTGCTGTGGTTTTTTTACTGCTGTGTTTTAATGGACCTCGTGTGTGTGTGTGTGTGTATATATATGTATGTAGAGTCATACACATGTGACTTGAAAATACTCACTGTTATGCCTCTATTATTTGTTATAACTTGTCTTCTATGAATTACAGTAAACACTAGCTAAACTGTATAATTAAAAGTGGCAAACATTTCTGTTGGCCTTGATGAACAATCAAGCCCAATTGCTGAATAAAGCCTGACACAGACATAAAGCTTCAGAATTCAAGTTGAGTAAAAGGTTTTTTATTACGTGTATCCACTCCTACTTCCTGCTTGAGGAAAAGTGTGGTGGATTTCTTTTAAGAATTATACTTCCAACTTCATTTGTGATGCTAGAGTATTCCTTTTTTGGAGAGTAAGAAGCTAAGCCCACACCCTCCTAATTTATAACCTTTTAAAAAGTGTATTTCTCCTCGAAGAGAGTGAATGTGCTGTGTAATCACTATCAATAATTAAAACTTCATTTTTTATTTGCTGTCTTCACATTGGTTCTTTTTTGCCTAATGATAAAAGGAGTCATGAATTCTCATCTCCAATTTCTGAAACATCTATGCTTGACAAGGTGATAGAAGGAAGAATATAAATCTTATCTCTCTGATTAATATTCCATCAACAGTCATGAAATGTCCAGGCTATTTTTTCTTGCTGCCATATTAAGAAATCCCTGTAGAATAAAAGAGAAGATTGTTGCTTGCCAGATTAACACTAGTATATATCACTATGAGGTTTTTATTATAAATTTTGTCACTGTAGACCTGCCTATCTGAATTTATTTACATACGTAGATGGTTTCAGATGACTCTTTTACTGAAAGAACCATAAAATAAGTTGGCATGTGCAGTGAATTAGGCTACTTAAAGCTTTTCTACTACAGAGCAAACTCTTTCAAAGTAGTTTCATGTGGTTTTTATACTTCTGTGCTTCATCTTATACTTAATCTATTGATAAAGGATTTGAGTGACTTTAAAGAGCCAAATAAAAGTTGAAGCAGAGCTGATCAAAAACCATTTACTGTGTTTTAAATATAAATTTGGAAACTTGCTTCAGGAATTCTAGATTTGCTTTAGTTCAGATGATTTGTGCAATTGTGCATAGTTTGACCAATTTCTTGTTTAAATTGGATTAGTACCATGTTAATTTTGCATTGCCTCTGGTGAATAGCCACAGGGCTGTAATCTGTGCCAGTAATTTGTCACACCAAAGCTCTCTAGAGAACTATACAAAACATTTGTGTAGTGAGGATTAGACGCTGAAAGCCATATCTTAGATTGTTAATAAATGTTAATGACAAAACCCAGCTGGTAAGTCTTGGAAATGAGATCTAATGCTTTGTGCCCATTGCCAAAAAAATGTTTAAACAGAGATTTCCATTACTCAAAGGTGACCTAGTACAGTCAATTTGTGAATTAAAGAAGCATAATCTACAGGCTAAGCATTTAGTAAAATGCTCTTCTGATTTGAAACCATAAAAGTCAATGTTTCCTTAATTAAGAAGTTTCCTTTTGCTTTGGAACTAGTTCTTAGCACACATCTGTGATGGTTTTATATTTTGTAGAATATGAGATATGCAGTACATAACTTCTCATAGTTTTCTACTGTTACAGAAAATGCTCTAAACTTCTCCATATCTAGAATTTTGAATACTAAACACAGTGCCAGCGATAACAAAAAAAAAAAGTACATGAAGTACATGAGGACGCATACATCATGCTTACCTGTACTTACCAAAATACAGAAGTTAGCTGAATTTAAACACAGTTTATAAAGCTGAGTGAAAATAGACTTCACCTAGCTTACTTTACTTCCCTCTTTGTTACTAAGTGGAAGTATGTATTAAAACTTCATTTATTATACCCTTGTTCAGCTTTAGGAAGACGAAAATGTCAACAAGTTAGCTATGTGTCTGTGCAGCCAGGTAGATTCTATTATTTGTAGAGGTTTCAAAAACTGTCTTTCAAAGTTTACTGACCAGGAGATTCCAGTGCTACACAAATGGGACTTCTATAGCTTTTATGTATGCGAGCATTATTTCTGAGAGCAATCAAACCATTTACAAAAAATTACATGTAACCTTACTGAGTTTTTAGATGCTAAATTCATTACCTGTCTGAGTACCAAAGCAAAAATCAAAGCTGGCAGCTATGTAATTTTCAGCAGTTGATAATCTCTTATAATCTAGAAAACTAAAATCTGAAAAGATACATGAATGCATTATTCAGTGTTCTGGGAGAAATATTTTTTAAGTCTTTTAATGTGTTTGTGCCCTACAAATCTGTTAAAACCAGCACTGATGCATTTGTTTGAAACAACACAGATTGTATTGGCTGGCTGACATTCACTCTGTCTTGTCCAGTGTCTTGCTTATCCACTCAGTAATTAATTTGATTAATTTATAAGTAATTTAGCCAAGGATGGGATGTAAATCTTTGTTTAAAAAAAAAGCACACACAAAAAAAAAAACGGTTGGAGGTCCAAGTCTTGGTTAAAAACTGTGTCTTGAAACCATCCAGGCCCTCCTACTGACTTGTCAGCTCTGGGTTATTTTCAGAAAACTTTACTTGAGTTCCTTAGCTTCAATCGTAAGTTTTTCCCACAGACTTGCATGGTATGTGTGAGTGGGAGAGTGAATAGTGGCTGCTATTTAGCCATTGTTTAGTCTAGTGTATGTATGTTTACATCTCCCTTTTGGATTTATAGGCAGCTATGGCAAAATAAAGATTGTGCTTCCTTGATTGAAGAGCCTCTTAACTAGAGCACCTGGCGGCATACAGGGATTCTTTTATGATCTGATTATAATTGAAATTTTGAGGTTTTTTTATTACCAGTTAATTTTTATTTAATGCTGATATCGTTATGGAACCATAGGTTTCAAAATGTGATTGAAGTTCCTACTGTGTGAGCTCTTAAAACAGTATTCCATGTCTCAAGCACTACATTATGGAGATGCAAAGTAATGAAGAGAAGTAGTAAAAATCGAAGTAAATGATCTGATTACTAGTGTGTGGCTTTGTTTGGATTGAATTTGTTTTGTTCACGGGAATGTAAGAGGAAGATGGCAAAATATCAAATTAATAAGAGAAAGGAATATCTGTGATAAGTTTTATTGAAGGAATAAAAGAAAGAAAATTGGTAAAAGCATGACTAGCAGTGCTGAGAAAGTAGTGAAGGAGAAGGTACCTGGGCCAACTATGATGTATTGCAAAAATAGTTTTCAGAGTATTTTGGACATGGTAGTGTTGGTTCACCTATGGCTGCCTCACTATGAGATAGTGGCTGATGGTAATTAGGTAGAGATGCAAGAGTAAAGTTTCGAAGTGTTTTGAGTTTCTAGTGGGTCTTACCTTCTGTCCACAAAGCTGCTGTTAGCCCAGCAGGTGATCATTCTGGCATGTTCTCTTACCTGAAAGTTAAAAATGAAAAATTCTAAAAGTTTAAAATATAAAATTCTAATAGTTCTTACTGAGGCATAAAACAGCCTCACTGACTACAATCAGCAGTTGAGATAAATCTGAAATGTTCCTTATTTCAGGGTATATTATAGGACCATATTCACTTTGGAAATGTAAAGTTTGTCAAAAGTCTTTATTGATAATCTTAAGCATGTAAACATGTATGTATAAACTTGTGTGCACTGAGGTACACTTTAAAATGCTTTGTATTCAATTGTAGCTTAGTTTTTAAGTATACACAGAATAAATGAAGATACTTCAAGTGGATTTAGAAATTGTAGAATCACAGAATAGTTTGAGTTGGAAGGGACCTTTAAAGGTCATCTAGTCCAACCCCCTGCAAGGAGCAAGGACATCTTCAACTAGATCAGGTTGCTCAGAGGCCCATCCAGCCTGGCCTCAAATATTTCCAGGAATGGGGTATCTACCATCTCTCTGGACAAGCTCTTCCAGTGTTCCACCACCCTCATTGTCAAAAATTTTTTCCTAATGTCCAGTCTGAGTCTGCCTCCTGTTTTAAAACTGTTATCCCTTGTCCTATCACAAAAGGCCCTACTGAAGAGTTTTTCCCCATCTTTCTTATAAGCCCCCTTTAGTTACTGGAGGGCTGCTGTAAGATCACCCTGGGGCTGAACAGCCCCATCTCTCTCAGCCTGTGTTCTCAGGAGAGGTGCTCCAGCCCTCTGATCATCTTCGTGGCCCTCCTCTGGACCTTCTCCAACTGGTCCATGTCCTTCTTATGTTGGGGACTCCAGAACTGGACGCAGTACTCCAGGTGGGGTCTCACCAGGGCAGAGTAGAGGGGCAGAATCCCCTCCCTCGACCTGCTGGCCACGCTCCTTGATGCAGCCCAGGATGCGGTTGGCCTTCTGGGCTGCAAGGGCGCATTGCCGGCTCATGTTGAGCCTCTCGTCCACCAGCACTCCCAAGTCTTTCTCCTCAGGGCTGCTCTCAATCCATTCTCCGCCCAGTCTGTATTTGTGCCTGGGGTGCTGGACTTTGCTCTATTAGTACCATAAAGTTACAGAAGTGTTTTATTACATTGTTTTTCTAATTTTGGAAGATCTCATGCTGAATTCTGCTATGCGTCAAGTACTACTATGCAGTAGACTTTGGTTCCTTCTCTGGCTTAAAAAAAAAAAAGGGCTTGTTGCCCAGTGGATTGTTAAGCTGTGATTGGAAAAAGTGGATTTTGCACCTGATGGTTCTCATAAAGTGGCACCACCTTCATCACTGTGACGAATAAGAAATCCTTCCTTCTCTCTCATGGTAACAAAAGACAGTCTTTTTATGGTCCCTCAACATACCATTACAAGATGGTTTATAACTTAATTCAAAATCAGTATGCCTCATTTCTTGTCAAACTTGTAAATTCTTTGCCATCTTCTTGTATTGATGGATTATTAGGAAATGGGTTTCTATTGCTCTGCTGTGAGAGCAAGTTTGCTGTTACATACCCTGAAAATTGTTATGACAGACTTTTAAAGGAGTCAAAGACTAATGTTGGGAAAGATTATTTGAAAATCAGAGTATGAGATGTGTAACTTAAATTCCACACAGGATCTATCATAAATAAATCTGTAAAATCCCTTCTTACTTGCTTTCATGTCTTTTTTCCAAGTTGGACTGTCTTAAACTGATTGCTAGGGAAATCTTGCCTGAGAAAATGTTGATTTTTATTTTTAATTTAATATTACTTAAATGTCATTATTCAGAGTCGTGCCATGGCACAGTATAGAAATTCTTGACTTTCCCTGTTATAAGACTGAAAGGAATTCTGTCTTTTCCTGAACAAGGAAATGCCATATATTTGTCATGTTTACATCACAATTGTGTTAGTAATTGAATTAAATTTCTAATCATATTTGTGTGAAAGGAAGTCCTATCCAACATTAACTTGGAGAAAAAAGGTACTGATAGAGTTTTTCTCTTCTATGGAGAAAAGGAGACCTTAAGACTCTCTATATTCAAACTTACTTCCCTGCATATCTAAGGATATTATCCTGAGCAATGAGCATGCTCACTAGTGAAACTGTTTTGCTGGACTTTAAATTCTTTTTTTTGTTATACTTTCTTCCCAGAGAAAAACATCAAAAGGAGTAAGAGCTGAACAAAGCATTCTTCAGAAAAGCCTTGGTTTTCCTACATCCCCCTTGAGTTTTGCATCATTTTATTTTGTCTGTTTCTTGATTTTTATTAAACATCACTAAAGCTGTTTCTTAATCAAAAAACTTACGGTTCTGAAACTGACTAGTTTGATGAAGGCGTAAAGGACCAAGGTATTAAATGAGATCAGTTCTGATCAATAGGAAAGCATTAGGAATATTCTGTCTTCTTTCTGGCCTGATTGAGCTTCAGAATTTGTTCTATTAACCTTCAGTATATGTACTTCTTCTAATGTCTACTTTTTTTTTGTTGAGTTTAAAATGCCTTTTTTTTTTGCTATCAGTTTGCTGTTGCAAGCACATTGCTGTACAGCAGAAACCTCTGGATCTTTGGTAATGTATCAACTTAGGAAATTTGTGCCAGGTGCCAGCGCAGAGTTTCCTCTGAAGCTGCAATTGTAAGAACACTTTCAAGATTTTTCCTTATAGATCTGACTAATTCACTCCACAAACTGAAAGACTGGATTAGAAGACTTCTGTTCAGTCTAGTCACAGCTATTTGGTTATTTGTGTGTATGATGTGTCTCATTATAATGTTTCATTAATAGGCAGGGATGTTGTTTTCTGCTGGCCTGTTGAAGTTGTGCTGTGCTAGTAGTAAGTGTTGCTCTGTTTTGCATTAGTTTTCCAGTACTTAATTTTCAGGTGATATTTGCCCAACATACCTTTAAAAAAAAAAAAATCTCTGAATTACTGACATACACAAATTTGACAGATGCTAATATCCCAGCTTCCCATGACAGCAGTCCTACTTTAAAATGGGACAATTAGAACATGAATAAAGTGAACTACAAAGCAAGGAGATTTTTTTTCCAAAGTTAGTCCTTTCCTCACTCTCTGCAGCAGTCCATTGTGCTGGAGCTAATCATATCTGCAAATCAGCATAGGTAGAAAGGCTAGAAAAGGAGAAAATGTCCTCTCTTCTGTAAAAGATTTAGATTTTTGACATCATCTAGGAGAAAGATTTCAACCTTATCCTCCACAGTAATGAGGATTTTCTCCTACAGATGAGGCAGCTTGCTTATATATTGCATCATTACATGATTTATTGCGTGACCTCCAAGACAACCACTTTTAGATAATGTCAACAGGAAAATCAGGTTGTGCTAGACAAATTAATTCCAAAACCAGAATTTGGATATGCAGGGTGTAGAATATCTACTACACGGATATGTGTAGCAAGTTTTAGACTTTTCTAATCAGGAAAAGTAGCTAGTCACCAAACTGGTTCTTTACCTGTAGGGACAGACACATAGAAATTTCTAGACTTGTTCTATATATACAGGGCAACAACTCCTCTCCTGAGGCTAAGCAGAAGTTTACAAAGGAGATTTAACATACTTGAAACCTTAGGTCACATGTTTGCCTTAAGATGTTAATCTCAACTTTTTTTTTTTCTGAAACACAGCAATATTTTAACTTGCTTTGTTTTGGAAAGGATTTAACTTAAGAGATCTAATGAGAGCATCAAGAATAGTGATGGTCTCAAAAAGAAGAAATATTAGTCTGTCCTTCTAGATTTTGGGTAATTAAGATAATTAGATTTGCTGTCCCTTTATTTACTTGTACTGTAACTTAAGTTGTACTGTTTTTATACCAACTTATTTGAGACTCGATCATGCTCAATATTTTATAGTGAAGCAAACCACTCAAGATACGTGCAGCTATCAAAATAGTTACAACAATTCCATTCCTCCTCATCGCCCATTGTATACTTGAAATTTGGTTTTACTGTCTGGATGCTATTGCCTATCCAGATATTTAGAAACCAGAGAATACAAGTGTGAAATTCTTTGGGACTTTATTGGCAAAAAAAAAGTACCCTCAGTCTTTGTGAAATACTTAAGCAGTAATGCTTTTATTATTGTAACATTTCTTAAAATACAAATATCTGTCTTAATTCAGAACATTAAGAAGCTCCAAACATGTTTGGTATCTTAAGTTATTAATTTCCACTGTTTTAGTAACTTGAGTCATGTCTCTAGTTGGAATTTACTAAGTTTTGACTTCAAGCCAGTGCTTTTCATTGGGTGGAAAAAAAAAAACCTAGCCAACTGATATGAAATATCAATCTATCCCATACAGAGCCCAGCAGTAGATGCACACGACCTAGAAACCCAGTTTGGGTATCTCTGAATATCCTCTAGCTGCCCTTGGTCAATTAGTTAACTATATCATGAGCCAGTGGTTGCATTCAGGGTGTCATGTTTAACAGATATCAGTGGATGTATTTTTAATTTCTGTTTCCTTTTCAAACTAATATTTTTGTCTGTATCGTATCCCACTCTTTCACATTCACTTTTTCCTCACTGAATAATTTTGTATTGGCAGCAAACTGTTTATTCCAGAGTGACTTCCTCATTTATGAATGTATCAAAGAATAGATTCCTGTGGAGTCCAGTATTACCTTCTTGCTATTGTGGAAATGACCAGTTGCTATCCTTCTGATCTTCTAAAGCTTGGGTCATCTGGGCGGACTTTCTCCATGACAGTTTAGTTTTGTATTTGGTTCTGTGTGGTTTCTTTAATGTGGTGTTTTGTTGTGTGGTGTTTGGTTTTCTAAGATTACTTGGAAGTGAAACTTTTCTACAAAGGCTGAATTCATTCTTCCTGGTGCAGCCGTACAATTCTGTTAGTTTTGGGTTTAGTTACAGTTTCAACCAATTTGGCCACTATAGAAGTAAGTCCTGCTGGTAGTTCCTGGATATTCCTAAGGCCTCTGTTTAAAGAAACAATAAAGTAAAAAATGGGGAAATAGTTTCCTGCTTTTGGTTTTATTATTAGTATATACGCCTTTAACAAGTTGTTCTTAAGGCTTTTTAGCCTGTCTCACTGTGGCTCTAACATTTAATTTGCCTGGCTGATGTATTGGATTTAGTATAAAAATGAAGTATTTGGGGGTTACATACATGCTATGATTTCTTGTCAAGTACTTCTCTATTGAATTGCCTGTTCACGTTAACAATTAAGACTCTTTGTTTATACTAACTTCTTGTGAAATTCAGATTTTTCTTACCACTTATTGGTCATCAACAGGGAGTGCTTAAGATGCTGGGAACTGAGATGCAGGAAACTGCTTGACTAGACTCTTCCGAATATTATTAGATTGACTGTATAATGAATACACTCACACATATAAAACAAAATTATCTTTTTTACCCTTCTAATAAATATAAAACTGATTGTACTAACAATCAAATATTTCAGATGAAAGCAATGTCAAAATTGCAAAGGTAATCTTGCACTTCACAATGTGTCTACATCCAGGATGTTTGTGTAACCTCCTGCCATATTTTTTAACTACAGGATGAAAAGCCATCTTACCTCAGGTCTTCTGTCTCATTCAGAGCGTAAGACTGACTGTATTGAGTTAGTGCACAAGGTCATATGGAAAATGAGTGGGAGGGATATAAGTGGAGAAAGAACTGTACTTCTCATTAAGACACTCTAATTTCACAAAGTGGCAGCGGACAGAAACTCTAGTTTTTTAACAGTGTATTAAACCCACAGAATAAGTTATCTAAAATTTCACATATAGCTGGACAAATGTGAAGAGAAACCTCACCAGAGATTTGTTTTCAAGGCTTTTTTTTTAACCACAAGTTGCAATTTCAAAAAGTAGTTCTTGAAGCTTTGACACTAGGCACTATGGGGCTGATGGAACTTTTCTGCAGTTATTTAGCATTCTTCTGGGTTTTATTTCTGGAAAAAAAAGTTATAATTAAAAATACTCTATAGCAAAACAATAAATCTGAGTATCTTGAGCAATTCCACAAGTATAAGTTTTATGTTTACTAGCTTAAGCCAGAATTGGTAAAACTGTTTGTATCACTTTTACTATTTCGTTAATGGGAAGATATCTGTGACTGGGCTTCAGCTGATCCAGCCTGAACAGGTCTACTGCAAGTGTGATAGTCACTGATCTTTCTGCATTATAGATATTAACAGCTAAGACATTATTTTTAACTCCTGCATTTCTAATACTGCTGGAGACTTAATTATCATTACTTCATTCCTGAAGTTTTGCTCATGTCACTGTAATTAGTACTTTTATATGCAGTCATGTAGTCAACTGAGTTATATTTTTACCCTTTCCCACATAGCGTGAACAAGAAAACGCAATGGCTCACCTTAAAAAGCAGCAACAAGAGTTGGAGCACATGAGGTTGCGCTATTTGGCAGCAGAAGAAAAAGAGCTGGGGAAAACAGATAGACAAGAACTGGAGGATATCAGAAATGAACTTAATAGGTATAAAAGCATTCATAAGATTCCTTTATTTTTTCCCTTCCCCTGTCTTTTCTTGCCATGTGCCTCAAAACAGGAGAACGTTCAGTTAAATCAAGATTATAATTGGCTGCCAGTCCAGTGAAAGAAATGCAGTTTAGTGTCCCTTAGTTAAAGATTGCACATTTATAAAATGCAACTACAATATAGAAAATACATGTTTAAGGCTACTGTACCTTGGTTTTTGTTACGGTCATAGTTGTACAGCACTAGGCTTTTTTTCTGTTTCAGACCTTCAGTTCTAAGGATAGCTGGTGCATTAAGAAAAGAAAGGCATGTACTGTTCATACTTTAGATGCATTAAAATTTTAAATCTATCTAATGCTGTCCTCAAAAAACTGTCTGCAGTGGTTCTGTATGTTGAACCACTTCTGTATTTGAGTGCTGTTTACATTCTCAAAATAGGAGTCTTGGTAGCAAGTGTTATATATGCTTATAGAAATGATATTGTTAGAATTTAAGTATTATATCAACATTCCTTTTACTTATGGTTGTTCTTCCCTAGGGAGAGCATAATTTGTTACCTTTTATAGTTTTCTTTATTTTACTAACTACTTCAGTAGATAAAGACTTAATATGATAATCAGAGTGGTTTTTCATATGTCTCAACCTCTGATTCTTTCAATTTTATTAATGTCAGGCTAAAGCAACAAGAAGAGGAGAGAAAGCAGTTGCAAGATATTAGAGATCATTCTGCTGGTGGAGTGGATAGTCTTCATTCCAGAAAACTAAACGAGAACATGGATGATTATCTCTCTCGTCTGATAGAAGAGAGGGATACCCTGTTGAGAACAGGAGTATATAATCATGAAGACCATATTGTAAGTGAACTCGATCGTCAAATCAGAGAAGCTATTGCAAAAAGGAATATCACTAAATAAAAGCATACAAAAAGTTGTTAAAAAGAGCCTTACTTTGCAACATATGTAAGGTCATGCTTAATTTTGCACACTATTGTTAGCCTTTTGAAGTCAGTGTAAATATTTGCAATGTGAAGTTAAGCACAGTTGTAGGTTTTACAGGGACAAGGACTTTTAAAATATTTTTATATTCATGTATATATATATGTAAATATATTTATCTTGTGTACTTTCTTCTGAAATGTTTTGTACGTCTTTTTGCATCACTCTGGCTAGGTTTATTTGTATTTTTAATACTTATTCTAAGATTTTTGGTCAATATTGTAATAATTTCTTTCAATTTCTAAAGACTTCTTCAGCTATACTAGCGAAAAGTGACATCAACTGTTTTCCCTGATAGAACTCTTAATTCTGAACTGAAGTGCAACACTGACCAAATGCCACTTTATTATAAAGTCACAAAGGTAATGAATTTTTGATTCTTCAGCTGTAGTTAAGATATGTAAGTTCTATAGTAAACAAGAGACAGGGTTTTGTGTGGAGGGAATAACTCTCAAACAGTATGAAAATGAAACTGAACCAATTATTAATTAACTAGCCTGATTGTACACAATTAAAATCCTTTTGTTACCCTAGCAGTTTTGCACATAAGCCTGTAAGGATGAACCCAGGAGGGTAAAGACCTAGTGCAGAAATACGTGTGCATTCTTCTATCCATCCCTAATGAGGAAAGATACTTGAGGCACTAATTCAGTGAATTTATACACTTTAAATTCTGAACACATACATAAAATAAAAGCTTTTCTAAGGAAAGATGTTTTCCTTAATCAAGACCTAACCACTTTGCAGTTATTTAATGTATATTTTGAAGGATGTTATCTCATTACCACTTAAATTTTATGTAAGATTTTGTTTGATTGTGGAAGTACAAGCAGGGCACAGTCTCAAGGTGTTAAATGCCAGAAGAGAAATCCATAGGAAATGTTAGTTTGTGCATAATCACAGTTGAGAAAGTTTTGGTTTCCAGCCTTCATTCTATTTCAGGAATTTTAAAAGCATAACATTAATCTACAATGCTGTCCTTTCAATAGGCATTTTTGCCTGTCCTATAGGCACAAATGTTTCTCTATTTGAATCTCAAGTACTGAAAACATCTTAGGATTTGCTACTTTTGGAATGAACAAATATACAAATGCAAAAATTTGTTTTATTTTTTAACATAAAATGATTGAACTTCCATGGACATGACTATATACATGTGGCCTTCCTGTATAGTATGGTGTTAAGTATAAAGCAGGATTTTTTTATATTGTCTGGCTTTACCTCTAGGTGCATTGTTTTTCCTCCTCCTTGCCATGAGCGTAGTCCTGTTAAATAAACTATTAGTTTATGCTCCTTAGAAAAGTTTTAAACAAGTTAAATAAACAGAAAGGTCATATTCTGTGAGGAATTATCACTTATCAATACCAGGCTTTGTAAGAAGTGCTTTTGTAGTACTTTGCCCAGTCTACTGTATTTTTCAAATTAGTGTGCTTGAAGAGATCCCTCTCCACTAGCAAAGCAGAGAACACCTTCATAAATCCAATACTAATCCATGAAAAGAAATTTCACAATTTTTTTTACATCATGACTTTGTCATATCAGATGCATGATCATATGCAATTACTGTAAATGAATAGGGGAGCTTCTATCTTGACAGGAAGACTTGCTCGCGCTGTTTTTCTTCAAATGCTTGCTCACTTGCTAGAAGTGTAGTTTCTTCTTCAAACGCTGGAGGGTGCCTTAGACTTAAAGATCACAAAGACTGTGTTGACTAAATCTCTAAAATTTTGTAACTGGTGTTTTTTTGGAACTGGCATTAGGTGTCTTTTAAGGTGTGTTACTTTATTAAATAAAATTGAAATTTTACGTAAGTACTAAGGGTCTTGTGTGTATTTTTTACCATTTATTTGAACAAAAAACTCTTGTTTACTATTTGTTGGTAATATGACAGTCTTTAAGTGTTTGAATCCATAAAATTGACAAGTTCACTTTTGAAGTTGCTTTCACTTTAATTTCTAATGGAGTCTCTTCCGTGGCTTGTAAAGACTGCAACAGTCATGTTGCTGTGAGGTTTAAAAAGAAACTGCTTGGGTCAATTTTCTTTCTAGTAAATCAAAGTATTGAGTAAAATAAAGTGTAAAACACTTTGGGGGTTTTTGGGGGGTTTTTTGTTTTTTTTTTTAAAAAAAAAAACAAATGTTTAAGAGACTGATAATTTAAGTTATTTGGGTCTGTTTTGTCATTTGAAGATCACTACTTATAAGGTGAGAAGCATTAATTTTGTGACTGTTAAAAAACTTACTTAGCATTTTTGTATTCATTACCCTTAATGTTCATTGTTTTGCATTAGAATGAGGAAGTTAATTGTACTTTAATCTTTATGTTTCAATTTGCTTTTTTCCAGAATTATTTGTCTATGTGCTTCTGTCTGAAGTACTCTAGAAAAAAATCCCGATTTGTAGTAGATATCTATAGCAGAGATGAGCTCAATATTCCTTTTTTTTTAAAAACAGTATTTTTATGTTCAATTGTTTGCCTTTTTCTTGCCTCAAAACCCATTTTAAAGGTTATAGCTATCAAGTAGGAAGACCAAATACCATTTTTAAATACAAAATCTCTTAATTTTTATCTTAATCTCTCTTCATGGCAAGAGAAATATCATTTGAAAGAAATGCTTAAGATAATAAACTTATTTTAATTCACCCAGCATAAAAAGACTACTGGGAATGAAACCTGTGTTTGCTGGTTCAGTCCTGGTTCCAAACACCTTAGAAAAGGGAGTGGGAAGAGGAGCAACAGCTATACCCTCCTGGCATTCTGGCAAACTCCTGCTGTTGATTTTTGTGCACGTAGATTTCACTAGGGAAGCTGATGGAATTATTTCAGAACAAATACTCTTACCAGTATGTTTCTGTGAACCCAAATGCCTGTAAAAATGACTAAATGGGAGTGGAGGACAGGTAGAGGGTGGGGTGCTGTTCAGTGGCCAGATCAGTTCCAGCTTTCATCTGTCCTACAGTTCAGGCCCAGAGCTTGCAGTTGGCTTTGGATTAGGGAACTTCCATTATACCTTGTATTTGTCCAATATAGTCTTTTAAAGGAAAGGCATTAGCCCCTCTTAAAATGAGGGCATTTAAAGACACT
>WHYT01017288.1:169383-201883 GCA_009806455.1 Tetrax tetrax
TTAAATAAAAAAAATATTTTTAAAAAAAAAAAAAAAAAAAAAAAAAAGAAAAAGTCTGCCTGTGTCTTTATTTTGCTTGCTGCTTATTTTACCACTCCAGTTTCAGATAAAAATGCATTTCATGCTTTATGGAATGCAATCTGTTACAGAGCACGGACAACATACCAACTTATGTACCACAAAATAACAGGCTTGTACAAGTACGGGCAGGGCTGCTGCTTATACTGCCAGATTCAAACTTTTAGTTAGATAATTTTTGGCAGTGAAAGCACCCAGTCAGTTACTTATACACCAGTTAATCCTGACTTAGAAAAAAATGAAAGTCCATTTAGGGCCTCTAAAATCTTAGCTTAACTTTTATACTGTGGTAAGAGATGATTTAGGGTATGTCACATTAAAGACTATAACTCTTAAAATCTTTTTTTCTCTGTCAAGCATTAGGACTTTAAATGCTAACACTGTGTTTTTACGCAGGACTTTAAGAATGAATGCTGAGTTGAACTACAGAGCAACTTTTTAGTGGGCTTAGCTCAAAATTTGTACTATGTAAGCTCACAAAAGAAGAAAAAATCAGCATTTAGTGTTGTCTGATTTTTTAACAGAGGAACAGGGCCTAAAATGAAGAAGAGCAGTACGAAATAAACAGACTACCCCATGGAGTTTGAATGTGTATGTATGTATATTTAAATATGCTGGTGAAAGAATGAACACGGTTAACAGAATCCACCCAGGTTTTCTTAGGGCAGGGAGACTCGCTTTATCTTACGGCGCTTTCTTCATAGTCTTCTGTAGCACAGAGAGGTATTTCAGTGGCTTGGCATCCGGATTACGTAATGGCATTTTTATAAGAAGAAACAAAATTGTCTTTGGGGACGCAAGAGGCAATGTGTAACCTGGTCCACAATATCTTCCGTTTCTGATTCTCTTATCCTTACAAAACAAAAACTAACCAGACAAAATCCCACTGTCATTTAGGGGTTTCCTGATGGAGATTTCTGAAACCTTGGATTTATTCATCTAAGTCTCATAAATACATATTTTTAAAATATCACAGGCTCAACTCCCTTTTCCAGCTCCATTTTTGTTATCACAGTATCTATTTTAATGGCTATTAAGCTACAATGTCCGTACCTTATCTTTGTCAGTTAATGTATCTAATTCCACCATCCCAGAGGGAATAAACCTGAAGCTAAAGCCTGCAATATATTAAAGAATCAAGAACGCTTATGCAGAACAAACAGAGGATTTAGCTTGGATAAACAGCAGAGAGCTCAGTGTCTTTTATGTCCAGAGCTCAGGACTGGAAGAAGAAAATGACTATAAATCATCCCTGTGAAACAACATAACATAAATGTTGTATGTTTATTTAAAACTTTATACAATCATTTATCTGGGCTATAGCTCAGTTTCAAAAAGTGCTCTGCTGTAATGAGGTACTGCGACTAGCAGTGATCAAGAGTAAAATGATATATAGTCCTCAACCAGAATTTGCTTATGGGAAGAATGGAAAGCACTTAAGCAGACACCAAGTATCTATAGCTAGTAGATCAAGTGAGAGGATAATGCAATAATAACAAAAACTTTGATAAATTTTTTCCTGTTTCTCTTCAAAATATCACATTTCTTGTAATGTGACATTATTTTGAGAGCTAAGCGGCCAGCAATTTATGCCTTAATTTTCACACTTGAATAAAGGCTGATTTGTTGTCAACGTCCGAGGTATGACATGTTGCTCCACCAGAATTAAATTAAAAAAACAGGCTAAATCTTCGTCTGGGCTTGCATTCCAGGGAGAAGCACTCTTTAAAATATGCTGCTGTTTTTTCTCACTTATAGCAAGCACTCCTGTGAATTTATGGCTAGTAATTGCTAATTTTTTTTTACTTACAGGAAATTGAAGAGCCACTAATGATATATTTACTACCTAAGGAGACAAACAAAAAATATAATGCAGTTTTAACTGCAGAAGGGGTTCTTTTCCCCAGGTTCTTTGCACCCTGGATTGTCCAGAGCAGAGCC
Source organism: Tetrax tetrax (assembly GCA_009806455.1). NCBI lineage: Eukaryota > Metazoa > Chordata > Aves > Otidiformes > Otididae > Tetrax > Tetrax tetrax. The sequence continues at coordinate 171,403 of WHYT01017288.1, forward strand.
CGCAGTCTCCCAGACAATGTCAACGTTCGGCCCCAGGGATGCCCAAGCACCCATCGGGTGCTGGGACAGGGTTTAGCTACAACGTCCCAATTGCAAATGTGCCCCTCCAGGACAGATTCAGCCTTCACTGTGTGCGGGCATGCTCTTTCGCACAGCAATTCCCACTGCAGTGTTTTTTACCTAGCGTTTCAGTGTCATCCGGGCAGATCTTCCCCCGTGGAAATGCACGCTGTGGCACAGGAGATCTCACCCTGTGAGATCACTGTGTCTTTGGCAGTGGCAGCTTTTGCTCTGGCTGCAGACGCCGTCCCTCTCCCCAGTTGCTGCCTGCAAATATCTTCAACACTGCCTGACAAACCTCCCGTCACTTTGACAGTGCGTGTAGGTCTCACGCTCTCTAATTTTTTATGACTTCCAGAGCTGAGCTCATGGCAACTTAAAGCCTAAGCTGTTCTGTTACCTAAAACAGTATTATTTCAGTTTGCAGGACCACAGATTTGTTAGAGGTTCAAGAATTAACTGTTAAAAAAATAGTAAATCCAGACATACGAATGACACCTGGATTTTTTTAACAAATTTTATTTTGTGGCCCATGTGGACAAGGGCCTGTAGAGATGGGGCTGATTGAGGCACGGTATCTGGTGAGAAGAACGTCAGAGGTGAAACCTTCTCTCTTTCTGTTTCCCCTCCCCAGTTGACAGCACCCTGTAAAACAGTGCTGTAAAGAGCACAGGCTCATAAATACTTCTATGCCTATGCAGCTCCGGATGTTTTCAAGCAAATATATTTATTATGTCAATAACAATAAAAAAAAAGATGACTTATTCAATAATTCATAATGGTTTCAGAGCTGCTGGAGGCTAGTATGGCTCACTTTACTTTAGATAACTTATAAATGTAGATTATTTCCATGACAGACTGAAATTACTTTCTGGTGAATATTTATTTGAACTTTAATTTTCTTATTAACCCAGTATGTTCTAGAAAAGAAGATGGTGATGCTACTATCTTCCTCATGCTGCACTCCCAGATGAATGCAAGTAACAAAATCTCTGAGAAACATTTCATGCAAGCAAGGTCTTAAGCATTTCTCCACACCATCGGCATCAGAGCAAACTCTTGGCATTTTTTTTTTTTGGTATCAGAAACCATTTTGTCAGTCCAGCATCTGGCTGTAAACAAACACGTCTACAAGGAACAGGGAGGGCTGGGTTTCTGCCCTCCCTGTGGGAGCTGCAAACAAAACCCCAAACTGACCCTTACTAAATGCACCCCTGGTGCCCAGGACGGCCCTGGCACAGCTGCAGCATCCTTGGTGGCTGAGGCACCTGAGGGAGGGCTGGGATGGGAAGGGGCTCCACTCTGGGGGTGACTGGGAGCCAGGATGATGTACCAGGTACTGGAGGGTGCAGGAGAGCCCCATCCCTGCTCCCCAGGCACCATCGCCATTGGACCCCTCCAACCTTCTTCCCATTCGTGGTTCATCTGCGCGGGGTGACAGCCCCATCCTGCTCTGCCCTTTGCCTGCACATCACATATACAGAAATAGGAACATCAGTATTCTTGAAAATAGTTCAGATTGCCCCTGTATTTTCCCCCTCAGAGAAAGGAAAAGCTGAAGTATCTTCCGGAGAGCAAAAGTCAGGCAACAAGAGCCTGGGGGAAGAGGTGGGAGGCAGCAGGAAGAGGAGGGACCCCCACATCCAAAAACTGGGCCTATGTCCCCAGCATAGGCTGGTTTCCTTCTCTTTTTCCCTAGGTAAAATAGCAAATTAAAGATATACTTTTAAGTGCTTGTGTAAAACCCAAGGACCCTAACATTTTAAGTGAGCGCTGTTGTGATAGTGCTTGAACACTGATGAAAGCATTTATTGTATACGTACTAAAACACACAGGGAGCAAGTTTAGGATAGCTTTTCTGTTGTGGTTTAAAGCTAGTCTTTACAAACTAATGGGTTTTCAGTTTATTAACAATGTGTTTATAGTGAATGGGAAGCATTTTTTTTCTGTAATTCTTAAATATGAAATTGCTTTATTAGTTTAATTTTGCCCACACAAAAAATATGCAACCGCGGCAATCCATAAATACAGTCCCAGTTAAAAATAAACCTTGCTCTAGCACCAATAAAAGCTAGCAACAAATATTTGAAAACTTGAACCCTGTACAAATATGCAAGAAAGCCACGTGGACCCCGGTTGGGGCCAGCTTCTAGGCAGAGACGAGTGACAGCAGAGCGTGCCCGCAGCCGGAGCCAGGGTTGTCCTGAGCGTCACAGCTGCACCCCAGCTCCCACTCCGGGGTACGGAGGCTGCCATGGGCAACCTCCCTTCCTGCATCTGCATCCCCATGCCGAGGGCTCTCCTCCCCAGCCTACCACGCCACTCACCCCCACGCCCCGGCTCCCCGCGCCAGCACGGACAGAGAGCACCCTCCTGCTTTAATCACTTAAGAGGTTACTTATGATACGCAACTAAATATTTAGTTGTGCAGAGGACAGCTTGTCACAGACAGCTTTGTTGCTAATGTATACAAATGCTGGTATGGCCCTGGCTTCCTCCCTGTGTACACAGAGCTACATACACACTGACCACAGCCTAAATAAGCTGATTTATTTGTTTCAGTTATTTGATAAGTGCATCATACCTCAAACCCTAGGAAACCACTTTAGGAGGATTATAAGTTTTATGATGTGAAAAGATTACCCTGAGTGTGCTGAGCAAAGTTTATATTCAGAGACTGTGCAGGAGGTGAGGCATTCACAGAGGCTGGGGAAAGAGGGCTTGATAGATAGAAAAGGGATTTTCTTTGTCGCTGCATCTCTTGTTGGATTTTTTTTTCTCTTTTCTTCCATTACAAGAGTGGCCACAGCAGGCCCCCCGAGTTGTTAACCTTGTGACTTTCCTCTGCCTTCTACTCAGCTGCAGGAATTTCAGGATCTGCATTTTTTAAAAATAAGGAGCAATCTGTTCAGGGGCGAACAAAGGGAGGGGAAGGGAGAGGGCTGGGGTTACCTGCAAGGTGGAGCTGCAAGGCTCCTGGGGAAGGGGGGGTCCAGGGAGGGCAGCTCAGCCCAGCTTCCCCTGGGGCTCCATGAGCACATCACCCCAAAACACATCACGCCAGGGAAGCTGTTGCAAACAGGGCACCTGCAGAAGTGCCAGGTGCTCGCCCCGTCTTTGGGGGGAGGAGGGCTGCCCCATCACCAGCATTCACCAGCTGAGGGTCCCAAGGCATCAGCAAAGAACTGCAAAGCAGGGCTTTGCTCATGGCCTTGAAGTGATGCTGGTGTCCTCACATCATGTGGCTTTGCTGGGCTTGATACTAGTGTCCTGACATGGCAAAGAGGGGAAAATAGTTCAGCCTTTTAACTCCTGTTGTTTGATGTTTGACACACGCTCAGGGAATAATTGTAAATAGAGGATGGTCAATTGAGCAAAATACCTAACGTATGTTTCCATCCATCCTTTTTAAAGGAATGGACTTACACAGCAAATGTTTGACATTGTGCACTAATAATGTTCTTGTATTAACAGGGCAATGTGGATGTAATAGAGAAAATAAAACACCAACAGCAAATGGAGGCAGCACACTGATTCGCAGAGGTCTGCTGATCTCAGAGGGCTTTGCTCACATGCTGGGGAATCACCGGGAGGGTGCCTGGGGATTTTGCTTTCCCACAAAGTGTTTGTGCTCCTGGTGGATCCTGTCCCCTCTGCCACTGCTGCAGCACAGCAGGGTGCCCAGCTGTGGGGCCCTCTGTCACCCCTCCTCTGCCTCCCCCTGCCACGTGCTGGGACGCTGCTGCCCTGCCGAGCTCCATTAAATAATGCACTCGCACCCGGCGCCACGGGGCCCACAATACTCTGCTGTTACTAGAAAGGCATTTATATCATATTCTATCATCTCCTGCATCTTTCATAAGGGAGTTTTTATGTGTCACCAGAAAATACTGGGCAACACACTTTATTAGCCTCATGATACTGCGGCCCATCAATACTTGTCGAGGCCTGATGAGATCATGCTATGATTGTTAATCAGAGCGAAAGAAGGAGGTGGAGGAGTGGGAAATACCTTTAGGAAAGAATCCATTAGAAACAACAGTCCTGCAGGTACATATGCCTGTGTTTTCAGTACAAAACAATGGTCAACGGATCAGCCCATCACTGAAGTTTAAAATGATGTTTCATGTGATATCAGACAGGCCTTTCTTCAAGGAGAGAAGAAATACTGTATTAGCAGAACACGCTTATGATCGGCGAGTGAATCTTTCAGCCGCCATCAGCCTCCTTAAGACCCATTATTTAGGAAAGCACTTAAGTGCACACCTGACTTTAGACATAAGGAGCATTGCTGGGACAGTCTCATTTATTCTTCGCTAGGCTAAAAGATTTCAGCTTAGATGCTCCTTGCTGATTTTGTGCCATGTGGAGAATTTCAGAAAAAAGAAATGAGGAAAGAATGAGATAAGACCCTGGTAACTCATACTGGTAGGGTGCTTGCAGCACCCTACAGCTCCCTCTACATGTCCAAGGATACAAACAGGTTGTCATTTTGCATGGAAGGAACCAGCAGCTGCCTTTCATCAGTGCAATGATCAGTCTCTCGATAGGAAAAAAACTTAGAAAACTAGGTTTGCATTGTTGTCAATACAGCAAGGTCCTCCTCTAGTAGTTTGAGTCCTAGGGACATCAAGTTCGGAATCAAATGGGTGCTGAACAGGCCCAGCAGAACAAATGCAGAAGAGAGAAATAAGCCACACAGTAATATCTCCTGATATCATAGCTCTTGCAGCTGAAGGGACCCAGATGAACGATTTCTGAGAGTCCCCACGGTTATTTTAAGAAATTCTCATAGAAAACCCTTGATCTGAGCTATGTCAGCCCTTCTGAGAGATTCCCTAGGGACTTTTGGCAGAAGGTACCTCTTCCACAGTTAATAAGGTCTCTGTCTTCACAGCACAGTAAATGTGCTCTTAAGAATTTTAGACACAGCACCAAACTCAGGGCTTTCATTAGAGGGGAAGAGTAGGTTTTGAAAAGTGTGTTTCCCCCCATCTAAACTGAAAGCATGAGCTCAGTGTGTATAAAGAGAAGCAGGAAAGCTCAGAGGTTTCAAGTGAAAGAAATGCAGAAAGCAGCAATCAGGAATCAGCAGATGCTGTTAGAAGCCAAACATAATTAGTCTCACTAAAAACCTCTTGCCTGTACTCCTGACTGAGGGAATAGAAATCAGTGCAACTCAATGAGATGCAAAGATGTTTCCCTGAGACCTCGAGGAGCTGCTTGTCCTGCTGGGTATCTGTATTTCTGTTCTGCTCTGAAACAAACTGGGACTATACATTTAACAATAGCAACCTACTTCCAGGGCTTTCCTGAAAAAGAGGTTGTGCCAAAACCACTCCTGTGCAAGTGCTGACGTAAGTGAAGACTGTGCTGTGTATGGGGACAACAAAGCTGTTTAAAAGCGTATTTACTGCCCATTGATTAGCACAACTCCTGCAGGCCCCATGAAATTCTTTTGGATGGATATCAGATACAAGAACAAAGCTGAGAAATCAAATATAAATCTGCTTTGCTCAGGGCAAAATCCTGTGTTCATAGTTTACTCCTATTCCTTGTAGAACTATTCCACTTAACAGTGCATCTGATAAACAGAAAAGAACCAACTAAATACGCCAGTTTTGGTGGAATGTTTGAGTCCAGAAGGGACCGTTAGATCATGCAATCTCATTTTTGTGTATCAGAGGTCTTTACATTTCAGCCAGCTACGCCTGGATGGGGCCCAGTAGCCTCTTTGGCTGGAGAACACGTGCCTTGGCTAAAGCACATCTTCCAGAAAGACTCAAGCTTTATTTGAGGACATTCGTTTGGGCACTAAGCTTCCTGCCTGCCCACATGCAGAACCTCCATATCTCTGCCAGGATGATGGGAGGAAAGCTCTGCAGCCCTTCTGACAGGGCCAGATCCTGAAGCAGCCAGCAAGATGCAGAAAATTTTTCTAAACCCGTTTGCAAACAATTTTCTCTAAACACTTCTGTAAACTTTCTGGGCTCTGTAATTCAACACTGGCTTTGAGCTCCAGCCTTTTACTCGCGATGTATCTTGGCTTGATCTCATGCTTCCAACACTGGAAGCCAAGTTTTGAAAATTAAACTGTTGGGTTGACTATGGGTTAGACACACTCTTGATCCAAGTACAGCAGTTCTTGAATCTGTTTGTACTGATTTACAGTGAAAATAGTCTTTCGATGGCTCTTTGCAGTTTTTCCTCTTTTTCTGTCAGAAAAAGAAATAAAATCATTTCCTTCAAACTGCTTTGCTTTCTGTTGAACTCTGGAGTCTTTATGGACATACATATTTCTAACTATTTTAAGATGGACATTTCCAGTACTTTTAGGTAATTTTTTTTTTATCATCTCTAGACCTCAGGTGAGACCTCCCTCCGGTGCCTCCATGTGTTCTGTCATTGTCATATAGCCGCATTCTCTTTTCGTTTTATCCTTCTCTCAGCCAAGAGGCCACCAATTTGCTCCCAGCCCTCAAGGCTGCTGAGTGTACTCAGCAGGCACCAAATTCAACAAAGGGGACTTCCTGTGCCCTTAAAATAAAAGGCAGACAAGAGGCAAATGATGAAAGATTTGCCACCTCTGTCATGGGGTAAGAGTAATTTAAGTCAAATAAAAGATATATGTAGGTACAAAATATGTACATGCATTTCTGGATTTTTTTTTACTGACTTGTGTTACTCCCTTCATTTTTGCCTGTCTAATAATACAACAGTGTGTTAGTTTAAAGCTAACTTAGGAAACTATGTAGCATCAGGGACTCATAACTTTTTATACTTCTGGGAACTTGCTGGGGCACTCACAGTGTTCCCACAATAAGGTGGACAAAGTGTGTGCTGGTGAGACATCACACGGCAACTTTGAGATGCCTATCACTCATCATGCCCATTTTCTACTTTTTTCCTAACAATTCATTATATCTCTTGGGAAAGTTACTGTACCTTAGAAAACTCTTGTGAGAGTAGAATGAGATTATTTGGTCTGGAAAGTGGAAACATGATGTTTTGACCACTTTCCCCACCCGAAATACCAATGAAACTCAGCAGACTCCTGCACAGTCAATCATCCTTATTAATCAGACAGGTGCTGCTCTGCTTTGCACTCATTTAAACCAGGATGTGTTTGTATTTCTTATTAATTTGTCAGCTTCCATTTGGGAAGCGCTCTTGTACAATCAATGGAAGTCAGTAGGTAAACCTAAATATTTGCAGAGGCTGTACCTAATGAGATCACTCAGGCAGCTGTTGACAGTAGATGTCACAAGGATGGGAATCCATCCTTGGAAAAATGGATGCAAGTACATGCACAAGCGTACGCATGCTCCTCAAACACTCACACACTCCCTTTCTATTCTGCTCTTCAGAAACCCTAGGCCACATGGACACAGCGCACATGCAATACAGGAATGACACCGAAGCTAAAGTTTAGCTTCCACTTACGAATAAAACTAATGGTACCATTTAAGTACAATAAAAACATGCAGAGCTGCATTGCCAAGTTGTGCAAGGTCACATTGCAATGTGTTGGCTGTAAAGATTTCTAGGGAGCCTGTTTTCTTGAGTAATAGCAGTTGGAGAAATGCACTTATCTGAAGAATGAGACTGTTATAGGTTTCTGTAAATCAAACCTTAGCCAAAGAGCAGTTCTTTAATATCCATTTTCCACTTCACCACATTGACCACAGCATGCACACTGGGCTAAATCCTGCTCGGCTTCCTTAACTAGCTCGCTCAAATCAACGCTGGCAGGACTGGTGCTGTGTAAATGCGGAAGATAGGCTGAGTGATACCACGTGAGTTGGAGCAGGAGGGTTTGCTGCTTTTTGCACACAGATATTGGTAGTGGCATGCCTGGGCACATGAGTCCCACATGAGGGGAGAACCCATTTTTGGGATAGATCCTACTAGTTGCAAATCTCTCTGCCAGATAGGCTTGAGGTGTGCAGGGTTATTGTCAAACTGAGCTGATGGGAGGCGATGCGTTGAAGATGTAGAAAGCAACGAGTGCACAGCTACCACCTTCTGGGGTTTTATAACCTCTCCTACACCTTCAGGCAATGCAGGCCATTAACTGGTGCTCTTGCGGTTCACAGTGACCTGGGGGTGATGGCTGAAAACCCTTCAGTGTGCTTTTGAGATGGCTGGAAGTTTTTTTCCCTTAAACTTTTCACTCATGGTTGTCAGGACCAGGGAAACAAGGCTCCTGTCCAGCACAGCTTCTTGCCACACGTGTGCACGAAACCACCTCAGCCTCCTCCAGTTTGGGGAATACCAGGGCACGTTAAAGGCAGTTGCTTCAGGAAACCCCCTCCTGTACAGAGCTACTGCAAGAAGAGGTAAGGGGCAGTTGGGAGGTGGTGCAGCAGGGTCTGACCCAAGCCCCCACAGCCGGGAGGTTGCACGGGAGCAGGACCCACCTCCCAGCATCATGCTGCTCCCCAGCACCGCACTGAACGCCCAGGCCCTTGCACGTGGGCCAGCCTTAATGACTGCCCAGCTGGCCTGCCTATAGCCTAGCAAACAATGTGGGCATCTGTAAAGTGGTTTTTACAGATTCTATTAAATACTATTATTCACAGGAAGCCTTAGAAAAATCTAATGCTACACTCACTTCTAAGATGTAATAGACGTAAAGTCTTTTTTTTTAAATCATTTTAATGTGATCATTTGTTGGGCCTTAGGGTAAAATTACATTTCACAGCTCCCTTGTTCCCATGCTATGGTAAAAACGAGATTGATGTCTGAAATTTCAACTGTATTTGTCTTACAAATTTGTCTGACTCCCTGGAGAATAATTGTCTCATATCATTTGAAGGCTGGTAATTCCTTTGGAATGACCTCTGTGTTATAATTACAGCAAGAGTACTAGCATGTAGCTAGGCAAAGTGAAAGTTAATGTTCTTGGTTTCTGGCTTTGTTATTTTTATTAAACTGTTCCCCTTTAAAAGAAATACCTGGAGATATGGAGTCTTACTCAAGAGGGCTTTTTGCAGATAACACAAAATTTCTTTTTTCCTGCAAAACACTTATGTGCATTAACGATTATCTGAAGGTTGCAACGCATTCTTAAAGTCATTGTGCCTTTCTGGAATATATTAGCAGAATTGGAGACCTTAACATGTCATTTGCCTCAAGATTATTTATTTTATCCCACTTCAAATGTTTTGAAATTTTCTGAATACATATTCAGCCATGGCTTATGTCATTTTTCTATCATGATATGGGATTGAACTGCGAATAACCTAAACATACCTTCTCCTTAGGAAAGAAAATGCTGTGGAGCTGGAAGAAACCTAGAGAAAATAGTGAGCAGATCAAAAGACCAAGAAATTAGATGTGCACTTGCAGAAGTAAGGAAAAAGATGATGCAATTTGGCATACCACTTTGTCCTATTTGTGCTGGTCTCTGTGGACCACGGGGAAAGTGCTTCCCAGCCCTCAGCCTGAGCAGTGCAGGGCTGCTGGGGAGTGGGGGGTGCACAGAGAAAGCCCTACCTGCAGCCGCAGGGCCACTCTCACCGCCGTGCAGGCCCGGGGACATAGAACTACTGTTACTACTGTAACGATTTACATGCTCAAATCCTGTTGCCTCAGCAAAGTGATAAATACCTCAAAATATTATACATTATAGGTTCTATTCTATTATTGACTTACAAGGTCAATTACCTATACTAACTTCTGTTAATGTAGGTGGGAATTTATGTTATAAACATTCAGAGCACCCAGAAAGGACAAGGGGGTTAATCTGGCGTGATTCTTCACTCTAGAGGGAAGACCAGCATCTTACTTCTTTCAACTGTAGCTCTTACGCACATATTTTTGGTGATATTTGAAGGTAAAAACACAGTTTAGTGAGTTGGATGGGGTGGCATGCTTCATTTAAAAAGTAAGCACAGATTCTGCTTAATACTTTTACTGCCTTATAGTTCTAAAATGGGAACATTTATCAATTTTTATAATAATATCTGAGATATTATTGGTATTTTTTTAGCCTCTGCCCACTGTGAAGCTATGATATCTTATAGCGGACATTCATTATTTATTAGTGGATAGGTTTCCACATGTATTATGGCCTCAGACCAGCCCAGTTACAACACTGTCAGTGCTCTGAAAATTGGAGCTCTCAAACACTAGACTTGCCCATCTTCAGTGTTAAATGATACATATCTTTAACTGTTTAATAATTACTAAAAAAAAAAAAAGTAATACTCCATCTATTTTTCCTTTGTACTTCCTTGAACAACGTTTTCCTTTGTCCACCAAGCAAAAATTCACAATTGAGACATTTGAAACTGTCTGACAAATCTTTAGGGACATCCCACATGATCCTAAGCTTGTAGGCAACAAGAAAGTCTTGATCCAATTTTCAGCAGCTGAGTTTGTCTCTGTTTTTTTTCCTGTGTATTTTCTGATGATCCTAGAGGGTTATGCTTAGTTTCCAAGCTAGTAATGGCAGTATATAATTTTACATTTTTTGGCTGATTTAAAGCATACACGATTTTTCTTAGCTTAGGACAGGAGGGGCTCAAATTTGTGTCATAAATGGCCTAGAACACTCACAACTGTATAGGCACAAAGTCACTAAAAATAAAGCTTCTCAAAGTCCTTTTAGTTAAATGACTTGATATATTTGTAAAGCAGTCTTGCATGGAGGCAGTCTGGTGACAGAATTAGAGGAAAATGAGAAACTTTGTTGAAGTGTAATAAGAATTAATGTTTCGGCCTTTGCACTTGATGGATATGTTGGAAAAATAGTTAAAGTTCTTGCTGTGTTAATGTCAGCTGACATAACAATTGTTTCCAGAGAACCAGACTTCTGAATCCTCATATAAAGCACTGGGGAACTTGAACAACACAAAAGAATGTAAGGTTTGGAGGGAATGGGGGCAGGGGAAGGAAAGAAAAACATTATATAAGTTTAGGTACTTCCAGCTCATTTTTCCCCATTGAAATAATGAACATGAGGGTGTATCAGCAGTAACCCAAGCCAAGTTTGAAGAGAGCTTCAAGACTGCTGTCTTGAGTGTAAGAACCTTCCCGTGTACTTATCAAACCACACCGAAAGAGTCTTTAATCGATGCCCGTACTCCTACCTTGAAATGAAAACTGGTTTATAGGGTGGAAGGTAATAAAGACCTCGGAAAAAATGAATCCCTTGACTAGTTGAAGACATGTCCCTTCACTAAGCTTGGAGGGGCTGAAAGCAGTGCAAAGAGGCTGGTGCTGTGCATGCACAGCCGGGAGGCACAAAAGCAGCCCTGACCTTTTTCTGCAGCATGAGCCTGCTGCTGTCCCGCTTGGTTGAAACGGACAAGGCAAGCAGTATCCCTCGGCAGCTACAGCCTCAGGGTGAAACAACCCGTTACCCTGAAGTTTTCAGTCCTCATCCACGCTGGTGGGTGCTTCAGCACCCTGGCACCAGCCATGCCCCAGGGCCCTCCAAGGGCTCCCAGAAATCCCAAATCCTTTGTAAATGCCTTTCTGTAAGAAAATGTGTCTTTTTTAAAATAAGTGCATCATATAGTTCAAGATGCTACAGAACAACTTTATTTGGTCTGGATCGACTGGTGTTTGAGCTGGCAACAGCCCACAGCGTTCCTTTGCCATAGTTATCATGTTGCACGCACTCATTAACCTCCCTGTATAAAATAATGGGCAGGATACGCATAACATTACCAGTTTTTCACAAGTACAAAGCCCACAAGAACTCAGAAATCACCAGAAAAGAAGTTTACTGTACAGGGGTAAATTGGAAGACACTATTACTATGCCAACACGAAAAATCAGTAATTTTTCATTGTGAGGAAATTCGTGTTCATTCTCACACCATGCATGCACATAAGCATCCTAATGGTTTCCCATAGACTGAAGACTTATTAGCAGAAAATACAGGAAAATATATCATCTCTATCTTCTCTTCCCCCCTACACATTTTGCTGAAGCCACGTAGGAGCCTCCATGTCATTTATTTGGAACTGTTCATATATCACAGTGGTGGGGGGATCTAAAACACACATTTTGTGCAAAGAAGAGCTTTGTAGTTCTTGCATCAACTCCAGCATTCAGCTCTTGTGATCCAGCACAGCTGAGACGGGGGTTTTGATGGGATGACCCTTGGTTGCCACCCACTACTTAGGCTGTGATGTGCAAGATTTTTCTTCCAGTTTATTGCAGTGGCCCCCAGAGGCAGCTGTGAATCACTGTGAAGTAGAAAATGTCCTTACTGCATGTTTTTTTGGAAGGTCTGACCCAGTGAGGGCAAATCTTTCATTCTAGACCTTAGGTTTTAAAGCTTTCCTGGTCCTCAGACATGGGAACCCTGTAGGCTGCTGCACTCCCAGAGTACATGCTGCTGGCATATGATGTCCTTTCATCAATTTTAAAGTAGCCAGTCTCCTTGTTGAAAGTGCTTAAACAGCCACAGCCTGTATTTCACAAGATAATGGCTCCGATTAGCCCTAACTGCATATATGTTGTTTTCATAATGGAAAGTCTTAGTCATCCCTAAGCCCCATTGCAAACCTCATCTTAGAGGGGTTCACCTGCCCTGTCTCTAGCATGTCCGTCTTTCCTCATGTAGGAAACATGAGGAAAACAGAAGTCTGTGTCCTTGCATGGGAAACAGACTGCTGGAAAAAACAAACTCTACAGCAGCCTTGCAGCAATTCCACTCACCAACAGTAGAAGATCATTCCTGTTTGGCAAAGGTCCTGCTGAACATCAGGCTGCCCACATCTTTTCCTTTCCTGTTTGGTACCAGTTGAACGAGCAAGACACGGCCACCCTCGTACCCCTGATCCCTCTTTCAGAGGGGTGGTGGTGGCTGCGACATTGCTAGATTCAGGCTGCAAGTTCCCCAGGCTACCATTAGAGACCCTCGGGAGGGAGAAATTCAGGAACAATTTAGAAATTATAGACCAGATCATAGAGCTATCATAAAGCTTTCATCAGTCAATAAAACAGGCTTTTCTTTTCATAAAAAATGACTCTAACTTTTTTGTCTTATAAAAAGAATATTGATGCTGGAACCCTGAAAACTTTGTCTGAACTTTTATTCTCTCTGCTTCTCTTTTCATTTCCTGTTTTGCTTTTCTTTGTATGTGGTGAATGCTTTCATGAGAGCTTTAATGCTTTTTGATCCACTTATGGGTGAGGTGCCTCAAATAACACCTCCATGTTGCCTATCTCTGATTTCCACCAGCAGTCACTAGGCAGCCATGACCTCTTAGAAGTTATGAGAGGGATGTCTTCATTGGGCCTCTGTTTTCTCCAAAGGAGAGGAAGAACATGAGATTGGGTGGGGAGAAATATTACACTTCAAGCTCCTGTAGCATTTTCAAGGCCTCTGGAAAGAGCATTGTGAGTAGTGCATACACTGAATGAACTTCTTGCTGGCTTTTCAGGAAGAAAAACATCCTTTCTGTGAAGCGCTTGTGCCGATACCATCACAAGGTTGTTTCTGTCAGGCTCCAGCCAACACACAGAGCAGATGCTGTAATTTCCCATTTCAATTAACTTCTCTTTCCCAAGTGGAAACTAGAAGCTGCTCCTGGCTGAGCCCCACCTTGCCTTGCACTGCAGCCTGCAGAAGTGCTGATGATTTCACGGCTGAAGCTGAAGCCCAAGGACCGATCGCAGGGTGCGTACATTGCGACTGTCTTATTACATGAAGGCCTTATTCAGGAAAGAGTTAGCTATACTTTCCCAACCTTTGTATGCTGGCTAAGCTCTTTGCAACTTAAATCTTTGTTGTAGGTAGAAAGCCAGTGTTTCTATCTGCTTGCGTTATAGCTGGCAGTCAACTGTCTGCTTCTGACTGCAGACATTCGAAAATTAATACAGGAAATAACTACAGAAAAGTATTATAGATATTTTCCTCAATGTGGTGCAGCATAGGTAAGGCAGAGAGTGTCTCATATGATGTGATTGCTGTTACATACTCATTTAGCATCAGTTGACATGCATGGATGCTTCATGCCCACATGCTATTTTGAGTTTTGCCCACATAAATATTTTGGGACTATCTGTCAAGAAGATACCTGGAGAAATCAGTATTGGTCCATGAACAGAAAAAAAAAAAAGGAGATGAATTTATTGCATAACTTAAAATGAATAATTTGGCCCACTCCGTCTCTATCTCTGCACAGGCAATACTACACAGCAGCTGACAGCTCTGGGGGTGATGACAGTCAGGAAATCAGCTCTCTGCAGTATTGTCCTCTTCTTATGACTCAAACTTTTGCAATTTAATAGTAAGACATCTAAAATTATTGCTGGGCAGTTGATTGAAAGTTGCTGTACCTGTTTTAAAAATGTTGTAAGTAAAAATTGATGTGATTTTGAAAATGGAAAACTATTGTATGGAACTTTTTAGCACCAAGAGAGCTTCCTGGACTACGGCCATAAGCTGCATTTGTTCAAGTCAATTTTGCATTAATCAGTGTGCCCTGAAGATTACGTCCTATGTTTTTTTATTTAGTGGGTCATATATTTTAAAAAGTGCCTTTAAGTGTTTTGATGAAACACATTAAAAATCCACTGTAATGCCTAGGTGGCTGACAGTGTTAATATATAGCAGGTACATTTGCCTTTGCAGTTTAAATAATCTAGAGGAGATGCTTTATTATTTATTTTTAAATTTTATCACCAAAGATCCATAATATCTGAAAATCAAATTTATGATACTTGTCTCCAATACCTTCAAAAATATTAACAAATGTTTTCCAGTCACTCAACCACAAAATCAGACTTTTAAACGAAGTTTTCCAAGCAGAAATTATATAAATGGTCTACTGTCCCTGTGCTTCACCAGGAGAGCATGAAAATTAGCTGAGGCAATCTTTTTGTTGCCTACAGATTACACAGACAAAGAGTACTCCAACATTTAGCAAAAATGCAAGGGGCAGCATAGTGGATTCCAATTTTCTAAGTATTTACAGGTCTGATGCTTTTTCTATGGCCTATCTAGACATTTTTGGTTACAAAATACAGCTGGACTTCTCACAGCAACCAGATTTCATCTGAAATTTGTCATTTTTGCAAATAATTCTTGCTGTCATGGACGGTCCTACTGTCAGCAGAAGCACATTGCAGTCTCACCTCCACTCCTGCGTGTAAAGTTGAGTACACATGCGAATAAACGTTTCAGAGTTCAACCCTCCATTTCAAAGTTACGATAAGCATGTGTGGGTAGAGACACTTCCTCTTGAATAGACAAAAGACAAGCACGAAGGGCAAAGCAGGATGCATGTGCTGCTTTAGCCAGAAAAAAGCTCCCAGCACCTCACATCAGCATGGGTTGGTGACGCTTCACCACAGCTCTCCTGTGCCCCGGCTATGGAAGGATAGCTCCCTCACCCTGACCCAGAAGAAAGTAAATTTTCTGCCCTAGGTAGCCAGCTGCAGAGGCATAGATGGACCTCTGGAGAGGGCCTTGGAGATGACCTCTCTTGGGGCATGGAGGAGCTGTGTAAGAAGGTGAGAGGAGCAAAAGAAAAGCAGAAGTAGCAACAGGAAGAGATGCGTACTTCAATCACCATTTACCAGAAATCCAGATGCTTGGTGTTTTCCTGAGGGCTCTTTAATAATTTTTTTTTTTAAAAATCCCAACATTTTCTCAGGCAGAAGACCAGTCCCAGGTCCCACAGAGAGAGTTGCCTTGTTCATGTCCCAGAATTGCCTGTCTGCTAAGCTGAGCTCCTGTGGGGAGGAAGCCTTCTCCTACAACGGGGCCACCATGGCAGGAAGAAAAGATGGCTGTAGGAATTCTCACATGCTTGAGGCCAGGTAGGAGGGGCCCAAGCTGTGAATATGAATATTCAAAAAAAGTATTCCTACAGCTAAACGCAAAGGAGCCAGCTTCAGCTCAGTCTAGGTTTTGAGCACAGATTTTGTTTCATTGCTAGCCTATCCAAACTAATTTGTCCATCTCTAGTAATTTTGCCCAGTGGGCCCCATCTCACAGCTTTTTAGTCTTTATTCAGGCTATATGCCCATTGACCTCAGTAAGAGCTGTGCCAGGATAAAGATTGAATGAGGACCACAGGACTCAGGCTGAATATCTTAAATACCATTTAGATGTGATTTCCTATGTAAAGATCTCCCCATTTTTCTTTAAATAAAACCATGGAGAAGTAGGAAGATAATAACAGCTTTAGCGACATGATTCAAGATAATTACTTCTCAAATGTACCTGTGAGGTGGAAGATAGGAAATGAACCTTTTGAAAGAAATACAGTCTACGTAACACACTGGGAGTGGTCAATGAGTAAACAAGTTCTGGCAGCAGCGAAGTTATGTGAATAGACAGGAATTATTTAGTACTTTCCCTTGACTATGAGCAGGACCACACAAATACAGGCCTGTCACAAATATATATGTAGGGAATGATGACTCCAATTCATTACATTTAGTGGGATTCCATGTGTTTTGCTGGGCTGCTGACCTACTGCAACAGTATTAAAATGCACTGGGGTGCATTTTTTAAATTACAGAGGAAATATGAGAGGAGCCTTTAAAAGGCTTTGCATGTACAGCCAAGTCCACCCTTGGTGTAACTCTCTGAGTCCATACTTCCACTAAGGTTGAGTCAAGCTCTGGGGCTGGAGCAGACATGTTCAGTGACTGCTGTCCTACAGCAGTCGTTCCAGCAGGTTTTCAAAGCTGCTCTCTAGCCATGTTTGAGTTGCATGAGTCCGATTTTGCATTATCACGCAGTATCATATCACTTCCAACCCCAGCAGCTGTTAGAGGCTTTGTTGAACTCGGTCACCATTTGTTAAAACCGGAGTCTAGTGGCTCACACAGGATGGGATGGCAGAAAAGATGAGAGAGCTGCAGAGAGGGGCTTTGAAGAAACTGTATGTGAGAGCCGGAGCTCTAATAAGCTTGAGCTCCCTTATCTTGGCCAGCTCTGAAGTTGAAACTTGTGGAGTTTTCTTGGCCTTCCACCTAGGTCTGACCTATCCTCTGAGAGTATGTGGATATTTTTGGCTTTTTAGAATATACTGCACAGATCACAGATCAGAAAAATTACAGCTGGCAAAAACCTTACCTCATTTAGCCTGTCTGCCTGTCTGTGAAAGATCATTCCCTGGAGTCTGCTTTTGTAGTATTCTTAACATAATCTAGAACTAGTGAAAAGGGGAAAGTTTGTCCAGAGAAGTCTGTCATTTAAGGGAAGGGGTTGATAAGCTTTTTTGGTAGTTGTTGGTATTTTAGTTTGTCTGGATGAAAGACAGTAGAATTTATACAGCTCTCCAGCACCTCTCTGTATACCTAGGCACAACAGAAGATTTCCTTGGCTATTTATTTTTATGATAGGCCATGTTTTGGACAGATCAGCTGCTAACTGCCTTCTGAGCTGATTTTCATCTGAGGTGAGAATTAAAACCTACTCAATGACATGTGAATAAGGCAACACAATAGAGGCTGCAATTTAGTGTTTGCACTGCAGTGGCTCTTACTACTTAATCAGAATATATAGACACAAAATGAAACTAAAGTAATAACATGGCAACAGCAGATCAGATAGCATAGTGTAAAAAAAAAAAAAAAAAACAAACCAAGCTCAAAACACTTAAAACATGCTCCAAAGTGCATGCAGATGCTTCTAGTTTGATTGCTTCTGGATCACTCAGGCATCACAGGAATGCAGCAGCACTTCAGGTGGGCTCTTACAGTGCCTGCCCAGAAAGGGGGAATGTAGGCTGTAGAAATGCCTTAGGAAGCCTGGTTGCCGTGGGTGCTTTCTCCCTGCTTTCCTCTACCATGCGGAGTTTGCAGGCTTAGCCTGGATCCTGCCTGGCAAATGGGTGGGTTACAGAACAGTGTACCCTCGGTTTCACTGGGGCTGAAGAGGGGAGTGATTTGTGCAACCGCTGTCATGTCCTCAGAGAATTGTATTAAACTTCCTTTTTTGCTAGGTCAAAACTCACAAAAACTGAGAAAAAAATAACATCTGTATTTCTCGTGTTCAGAATCGTCATTCAAAAGGATAACATAACATCTTACAAATTGCATGAGTCCGATGTTGTAGTTGTTTTTTAAACAGGTCTGACTCTGCTTCATTAACTGGCTTCTCCTGACATAATACTTTCACCCTTCAAATTTACCTGCTCGTAGCTGCCTTGAAAGAAACTCCAAACTGTGAGTAGTAGTTAATGCTTCTCTCTGTACCACATCTGGTATTGCTTAAGGTTATGCATAGTCTCTTAGCAGAGTCATTTTCCTTTCTGCAGCGCAAAATGAAACATATTGATTATAATTTGTTTCCACTCCCTTTTATCTTTTTTTTTTTTTTACTGAAAACTTGGAAGAAAATATTCAAAAAGTATTTTTCTCTAGTTTTTTCTTAGTTTCTGTAACAAACAAATTTATATGAAAAGTAACCTTGAATGAAGGCAAAAGGATAAGTTTCATTGTGGTTTTGCCAAAAGCATGTTTTCCCTTATGAAAATTCTCTAATAATCTCAAAGTTTGGATAGAGATCTTACAGTTTGTGCACAGAATATAAATCCAAGCATCCCTCAGAGTCCTGCAGTGTTATGAACCAACCTAATGTTGCTGTTGGGGTTATCAGATGATTTTGTTAAGCATGTGCATAGCTTTCAAAAAGGTGGACTAAAGGCCTTGAGTCAGGAAGTGTGTTACCAACAAACGACAGCAGCTGCATAACTCCGAGAATATATAAAAACTCAATGAAGTCAACGGGAATTACTTTTTTCCTTACAAAAGAGTCTGCAAAGAAAAATCAGCTAGTGACAAGAGTTACTTCTCTCCCATGACCCTCTATAACTGTTTGACTCTGGACTTGCCTTTCAATTTTTCCTTATTTTGTCTCTATTTAAACTACAACAGATTTAAGAATCTGATTAGCTTCTGTAACAGAGCTGGCATCCATATGATTAAAAAGAAAAGAAAAAGAGTTTGCTTATTAAAGTACTGGCTTTATATTACTTTCCATTTGAAATTAGTTGGTTTTAAGATCTTTCGTCCTTTAACATTCTAGGGGAAAAAATAACAAGACTCTTCCAACAATAATCCTCAGCCTAACCTGGTAACACTACCCAGCTCCTAGGTCAGGTGTCTGCAGCAGAGACCCACCTGACCCTGCAGTGCAATGTAGTCCAGGGACTTTCAGCCCTTTTTGCCCTCTTCTTTTTTCTCCTTTAGATTTTCCACGTCTGCATGCTCCAGCTGTATCCCTTGTCCAGATGAAGAACGAGGCTAAAGCTGTGGCATGTGCCATGTAGGGTACCTATCCCTGACACAGCCTGAAGGATTATTTTAAACTCTGGTAAATTAATGAAGGCTTTGAGCTGGGTTTTAAATGATTTTCTTCCATCACATTAGCTTCAAAAGAATTTCCCTAATGGTACACCTTTCTCACTCTTTCCACAAGCAGAAGAGTTTTCTTCCAGCCCACTGCCTACATTCTTCAATGGTATTCTCCAAACTTTTTTCCATTTTTATTTCTTAATCTGTTTCTTATTTCTCCCTTTCTGAAACAAGCACTTCTCTTGCATCAGATTCACGCCATCATCAGCTCTCCTTCTCCTCCTTGCTGCCATGTTTTGTTCTGCAAGCAGATTCCCAGATGGACCTTGGGATTAGGAAAGGAAGAGAGTGTCTGACATGGTCTTTCACATGGTGGATGGTGTTTGAATGTGCTTTGGGCAGCACATGACGGTAAGTTCAGGTGGCAAATAAGAGTAAGCAAAACAAACAGTAAAACGCCACAAAAATGGGAACTGCATCTTCTCAATTAATTCATTTTCTTCTGCCTTCCTTAACAAACATGAGACTTAATAACTTTATTAGGGAGTGGGGTTATTTGAGAACAGCTTTCCTGGCAAGGACAAATAACACTGTTGGGATGCAGCTATATTATTACTTGGCCCCATGGCTGGTGATTTTCCATTTCTAATGACCCATCCCAGGCTTGTCTATTTTGATCTCCAGCTTGCTTTAATAGAGAGAAAGGCAAACACTTCTAACATGTGATTTTCATGGAAGCAGCTTCTTAATATTGTTAACTTTATCTGAAAAAGAAAGATAAACAGTGAATAAGGCCCAAATGCTGTTCCAGACTACCTTCATGGAACGGGGAGTAGGAGCATCCGGTACAGAGGGTGTGTGCCTTCCTTTCCACAGTGAAACTGCATTTCCTGAATATACTTTTCATGAATATAAGACATTTAAGCACCACCAGCATTACCCTGTGGTTCGTTGCATTTGCGGTACCACAGGATGATGTATTCGGAAACATCTGCAGGGAACCAAGAATTATCAAGAGGATTTCACAGAGGAAAACGAATTATTTAAAGGAGCAGCTGAAATGTATTTCTGTTCTGAATGTCCCCTAGAGCTTGGCTAGTAGGGACATTCAGCCCATAAATATGGACTAAACTCTATTTTCATAATTGATTTGCAGTTCATCTTTAAGTGCTAAGGAGGCCAGGTGGTTCAGCAGAGACTGCAGCTTGATTCTTGTACAATAAAAAGTCTGTGCATACTGCACTCGGGCAAGTTATACCATGGACAGTTGAGGCCGATAGGAATCCATGTAATAATTCGCACTCCATCATTTTCGAACATTAGTGACTTATAGGCCCTGATCTTAGTTCCGAATTTGCCTTCGTTTTCATTGATTTTGTGGTACATCTCATGCCCATTGCAGTAAATTACTGAGGTCATAAATGATGACTCATGAAGCCGAGAATGAAGTCAATGCCATTGGGGTGAAAGAAGTTAATGGGTGCTGTTGGATAGTCTTTGTGCTTTTCTGTATCTGTTGTTTGAACCTTTTCATTGCACATGGGCCTTGGGAATGAGATCAAAAACATAACTCTATGGCTTCGAGTTCTCTTGCACCTTAGTAAATGCACAGTAGGCTGAGGAAAGGAGAGATGCCAGCAATTTTAGCCATTTTTTTAAACTTCTGTGTTTCTTAGGTAATAACTTGATTCTGGCCCAGTCATTATGGGATTGCACTCCTTACAGAAGTAGGTCAGCATAGATTGAGATAGCATTATCTAAGGCAGTTATAAACTTCTAACAGCAACAATAATAATGTTGACCTGTATTTAGAACGTTTCCCCTTTTCTTCTGTGGGGTGGAAAAAGAATCATTGCTGTCATATTTACTGACAGGACTGTTGAAGCGCTCCTCATACTGCCTGAATGGCTGGCATTATCTTTCCTTAGAGGGCTAAGCCACTCACAGGAAACAATAGTGGATCCTTTGAGAAATACTTTCCATATTGCATAATATACAACTTGGGAAAAACGCTTCACTAACTTCAACCACAGTATGTTTTTTAAGGAAGAAAGCATACTCCAACTAGGGGTAAATGAGCTTGCATGGATTTACTATAATAAAGGGCTCTTTGATAGAATTAAGCCAGCATTATTTGTTGGCCATCCAAAGGCTGCCTGTTACCACACACCACAGAACAGCATCATTAGTTATATGATGTGCAGCAATATGGATTGCACTGGTGACTGTGAAGTAACGATCAGTGTTTGGGTGGCGGAGGGCTGCACTGAAACAGACACAAGACTGACTGCTGGAGTCAGGGCTTGCAGCATGAATGTGATGTAAATCTTTCATAATTCTCATCACATTAAGAGACCATACCAGAAACGATGCCCAGTTGCTTCCTGCCAACGACAGTGTCCCAGTTCTAATGGGATACTGGGTTTTTAAGTATTGCAAGGCCAGTCATAAGGCTCAGCCGTGTGTGTACCCAGCAGGGGCAGCACACCCCAGTGACTCCAAGGACAGGAAGATCTGATATTTAAGCAGGCAGACTGTTTCTACAAAGCAGGCAAAATACCTGAAAGAAGCAGACCGGGAACTAAAATGACACAATTCCTTGCGGCTTTCGGTATTTTGATGTAGCCACTATTGCAGTGGCCAGCAGAGAAACAGCACCTGAGCGGGAAAGCGCTTGGTCACACAGTGAACCTCTGATCAAATACAATGCAAAGTGCAGCTCTGGGATTTCCAGCATTTATATAGCCATATAGAAGAAGCATTGTTACAGAAGACATGCCAAACCTATAGGGCCTTTTAAATTCTCAAATAAGAAGCCTAGGAAATTTATGACTGTGTTGCTAGATGTGGAGGCCAAGTAAACTGACAATGTTGATCTTAGTTGTGTTTAAATTTCTCCTGCCTTCTGGCACTTTGAGCCGTGGTGGAAAGAAATCATTTACTCCTAGGAGAAATAGGCATTTAGAAACACAGGGGTACCATAGAAGAGCATTGCAAAGATAAATTATGTCACGCAAGTGGTCCCAGAGCTGGTCATGACTGTATCTCCTCTCAGACGCTGTGGATCCATAGTGACATGGGTGGGCACAGAAAACAAACAGCCCCTGAATGAAATGTGCAGCCAGCCCCTGGTTTACCAGCCTCCTGCATCCATTTAAAACACTGTTGCAAGCAAAAAAAATGAAGAGAAAACTTGAGCTTCCAAACCTTGTAGTTCCTTGCTGAAAACATGATTGTCTTTGTTAGATGACTGGTATTTAAAAGCATTCCTTGTTTATCTGTACATACAAGTCCATTTCAACTGTGGTTAAGTTTGAGATGGAATGGGCTTTCTCTTCCTGCGCTTTTAATTGCTCTGCAAGTTTCACGTGCCAGCTTGGCACCCCATTAGGGATCAGAGCTTACCGACTGCTCGCAGAACCCCTGGAGCGGGGCAGCAGAGCAGCAAGGGTGCAATCGCCTTCTCTGAGGCAGTTTGTGCTGGATGGAGCCCCTTGGAGCAGAGTAGAAGTAATCCATCTCCCTTGCAAAGATTTTGGTTAGAAGAAGCTTATTTTTCATTCCTTTACGGAGCATTTAATTTTAAACGTAGGGTAAAGACTGTCAAAAAGTCCCAAGTACTACTGTGTGAAAGAACAGGAGCCAGATGATCTATCATGTGGAAGATTACCTTGATTTAATGCAAGGCAAAATGTAATATGTTGAACCCAGAGACAAATGAAGCACTTATCTGAAAAGTAATTTTAATGAAAAAATTATGTGTGATAGATACATGTTCTTCTGGTGAAGCTTATTAAAGTCAGACAGTAAGATTTCCTGGTAGAAAGTTTCCTTCTTGTTTTTATGAACACTCAACCGTATTACCTTCTTTCCTTCCATTTGCATTTTCTTTTCACTTATTAAAAGTTTGGATTGTTTGAAGAAGAAAGGCTTAATAAAGATTAGGGAGAGAAAGAATTAGAATGAGTGCCTGTGTGTGTACCAGTACATACTCAGGGAAGAGAACTTGCACTTGTCAGCCATAAGTTACGTGGATCAGCAAGACGGTACACTACAGGAGACACTTATTAAGAAAAATATGTTAGACAAAGATAGTATAAAAATTATAATAGGTTTTGATTGCTTAAATCTGGCCTAGATATTTAGTAAAGTGTGATTAATTTACTTGTGCATCAACATCATCTCTTAAAATCTTTACAAATTGTACTACACTTTCAAGAATGAAAGTAGTGAAAACACCTATTTCCATGCAATCAGGATTTTTTTTTCCTGTTTCTTTCTTTTCTTTTCATTTATTTTCTTTTCTATACCTCCCCCCAAAAAATTACTTTAGCTTGAAAAGACACACTTGTCTTTCCTTGTTACAAACTCTTGTTTTTTGTGTGTAGTAACACACAAAGCCTTAGTAACAAAATCTGATACAAAAAAAAATGCTTTTTATTCTCTGACCAAAATTTCATGTGATTCTCTTCAGGAAAGACTAATTGCTGAAGTTTTATTTTTTAATTAAATGAGACCTACACTTTTTCTTTTTTTTTTTTTTTTTTTTGCAGAATATGCTAAAAATCTTCATCAGCATGGATTATTATTATCAGTTTATGCCATTTCTGAGAATCAGTTTACTAAAATACACGATTATGGTTAGGCAGAGTCACAGATACATTTTATTTGACATTGAGATTGAATAATCTTTCTGAAAGTTCTCTGCATGTATCCTCTGAGCAAGAATATGATGGCTGCAAAAATAGGCCAGTGAGGAAAGAAAAGGTTTTGATGAGGCTGTGTTTATTGTTCAATAAATCACAGTCACTATAAGCGACCTGCTGACTTCAAGTTCTTTAGGTCAAGGAACCCTTTGCTATTCTGCAACTTCACCTCTTTGCTGAGCCTCTTAATCAAAAGTGTAAAGCAAGAAAGAACATCAAACAATCAAGAGCTGGATGATTGGATTGGTTATTTTAAATGACTACAGCTATGGTTGTGACAGATTTGGGGATAGATTGCATCGTCTCAGCCTCAGTAAGTAGGTTGAATAGGTTGAGCATTTTGTGAAAAACAGCCACCCCTCCTCCCCCCCCCCCAAAAAAAAAAGAAACCATCACTCCAAGGTACTTTGACAGACAATTAATTTACTCCATATGTAAAGCTATGCAAATTAAAAAAAAAATCCAGTATAATAACACTTCTGCTTTGCCCTAACATAAATGAACAATAATTTTTAATAGCTTTACTATATTAACATATATTTGGTGTGCTATTTATTAAGGCTTTTATCCTAATTCAACCTGGTAATTTGTATTGGTTCTTGTAATTTTGCCTGTGCTGTTAATGACACATTGAAAGGCAAGAGGGATATAAACCAAATTACAGCACAAAGAAATGAAGATTAACATGTGTAAACAGTGATGCAGATTCCTTCTCTCTTCTGCAGTTTCTGAAATGTGTGGTTTCAATGATGGTAAATATCACAACGGAAAGCAAGAATTAGGCAGATAAAACCAGACTCAACATCTGGGTCACTACCATGGCATTGCTTAACTTGTTTTTATTAATCAGCTAATTATAGAAAGGAAGCTGTGTTGTCCTTTACTGGGATGGAAGCAGACCTACGAAATTTTATGTCTGAAGGCAATCTAGAAGCATATTGAAGCAGCCATGAGTCTGTCATGGGATTTTTGTGGGCAAAAAGCACTTGTGCTTAGGCTGCTGGAAGAAAGGGACATGGCCAGCAACCATATTCAACACAAGAAAATTCTAAACCAGAAAGGTACTAAAGAGAGGGAAGAGAAAAGCTACACGTGGCTTAAAATTCTTCCGCAATCTACAGTATGACTTGTTAATACATATGATAAACTGCACAATGCAGTACTTCATTAGGACTTGACTTGGAATGAATTAAGACCATATGACCATGCAAGACTGAAAGAGATAGATGATCTTTGCAGCCACAGTAAAAAGTAAAACAATCATTTAAAAATCAACATTGTTACTAAGAAGATTACACAGGAGGACAAACTATTCGATTCTACAGAGAGCCGTGATTTGTGGTGTACAAATGGCCATAATTTTTTTCTCTAGCAATTAGACTTAGGCAGGAAGCACCTCTCAAAATATTTTTTTGATAAAAAGGAGCTCTTGAGGAAGAGGAATAATGCACAAAGCAGCACGTTTTATGGAGACGTTTTCCTAAATTTTATGTAAGAATTTTTTTTTTTTTTTACTTCAAAAATGACCTCTGCTTTTCTAGAGAGTAAATTCTGGGAGAAAATGAAAAACAATCATCTGACCAATCTTTATTGAAAATATGCACTTGGAAGATCTTTAGGAACTCTACTATTAGCATAGAGCAAAGGAAAACTAGTAAGATGGAAGGCAGATGCAATATGCTTCTAAATTAACTTCAGAGCTTAAACTTCCCAGACCTACCTACTTCCCATTAATGAACAGTTCAGCCTCCTTTCTATCATTAGCTGATTAAATAAAAACAAGTTAAACAACTCGATGGTATTGAATCAGACACTGTGTTCAGTTGTATCTGCCTCCCTATTTGTGGAACATATATCTTCATCACATAAGCAATTTCAAAAACTGAGATGTGAGTTACATGGTGTTCTTATCACTGACTGATCAGACATTACTGCAGCATTTCATTGTGCAGAACTATGGTGCAGTATTACAGCAATATATTATCCCGATTCTTGAAGATCTTATGTGTAAGCAGAAGAAATTGGCTTTTTATGCTTGAAAAAAAAAGAAAGTGAAAAAAGACTCAGACAAACATACAGATGTTACAAGTATGGCTCAGTGTATAAATTTAATTATGCTCTTTTTTTACTCAACAAAAAGTATTTTCTGTATGAAAATTCTAATTTACTGGCTATCTAGTTACCTTTTATGCAATTGAAATAAGAGAAAATGAATAAAAGGCCAATTTAAAAAAAAATACTAAGAAGTTTCCAGAAGAATATTTGATCAGTGTGTGCTGTAGGCCAAAATGTTTTTGGCTTCCTAAAAAAAAAAAAAAAATCCAGGTTGAAGGCTCTGCATAGCTATTATAGTTTGACTCATTCTATTGAGGCTGAGATTATAGAAAAAAAAATATTTCTATGACTTGTTGGGCCAACACAAACAAATACAAGTTCTTTCCTTAGTCATTTGCAAGTTTATTTGGAGAAACTCTAGAATGAGGAGAATGATTGAATACAGTAATGTCAGAGTTGAACAGAATAATAAAAGAATAATAGATGGAAATGATGAGAGCCAGGATGAGAGAGGAAGAAGAGTAAAGATTGGAAAAGGTTTAATTCCATGGGGAAGTACTGCTAAGACTCATCTACCGTTTTTGATAGAGAAGATGACATTTGGGAGAAAGCTATAGTGGTCCAACTATGGCTACAAAGGATTCACTAATATGGATTTCCAAGACTATGGGTGTCTCTCTAGCCATGTTATCTGTAATAAAAACAAAAATTAAAAAAAAAAAAAAAGTTTGTTAATGCAGTCTTCAAAGGTGAGACCTACTGAATTGAGTGCAAAGATTTTGACCCTTTTTATGATAGATTATATGTTCCTTTTCCCTCCCCATGTCATTGGATTAATTCCAGTCGTGTTTGAAGATCTATGTCTCCTATAGCATTAATTTATTGATGGCCTTACTTACATGGATGGAAAACCACTCGTGGCTGTGTTCAGCTATCAGTGGTCTTCTCAGCTGGTTTTATGCCCATGCAAATGATTCAGATTTAGAGCAAAGAAGCTGCATATGGCTATCTCTTGACTAGCTGGTCAGAGATGTACCTCAGGATGGCCACCAGGAAGTACTGAGGAGCAAGGCAAAACCTCCATCCAATCCACCAGCTTGTACAGATCTCGTTCTTAGGCACCTAATTATTGTTGTACATTGGGTGGTGTATCTTTCCATTTCACCAGATAACTGGATATGTTAAACACCCTGTATTATCAGTCTACTCCAAAAAGCTATCAGGTCCCCTGGAACTGTGGCAGATGACATTGACCAAGCTTGCTGTCAAAATGTTTTCCTGACTGTCCTTTAGCAAGTAGGAAATGAAGTGAGTCTGAGGCTGGGAGAACTGACATTCAATTCATGGATGTCAGAGTGCACCTCCAACACCTGTGTGTCATCAGTTCAAACAGAGCTTGGGTTCGTGGTATTAACAAGTCATTTGACTTGTTTTAACCAGTAGATGTTCAGTGGTGGCAAGGAAGCTACCCAAGTAGCTGATCTCTATATATTTGTTTGGAGGTAAGTGTCCACTTTATCTGGATTTTAGAAAACCCAAAACCAAACAATATATTTGATGCTGCCTTGCTCTACTGGTCTCTTGTACTTTAGTACTGGACTGAATCTTCCCTAGAGCTCAGAGCGCACATTCAGGGACAAAAGTAAGAAGGCAGCAAACTCCTAGCCCTAAGCCCTAAAAAAATTCCATAAGTGAATTAAAAGAAAAATATTAGCAGACTTGAGCCTCACCTCTTCTAAATCACACACCCGAGGAGTTGCAAGAAGGTAGACCGCAGGACTCTCTTATGTTGTAGATTGGGCCATCAGCCAAAAAACCTCTCCACCCGCCACCCCCTTTAGACATTTGTGTCTCATTAGCTCATGACAGATTATGTGGGTTTGGCGATATAATCTCATACAGCGTGACTCAATACAATTTCTTGTTATAAAGAATTTTCTTGGATGTATAGAAACTTCCCTTGTATGATTGACTATCACTGCTACCTGCAAACCAGCAGGCAGTCTGCTGGCCAATTTACCTGAGTATTTTCTCAAGTACAGTAGTTTTGCACAATTATTCTACCGTGGTGGTTCTGGTCCTTATGTAAAAGGTCATATAACATGAAAAATGACAGAAACTGACATATTTTTCTCATACTCAAGTGGTATTTTTTCAAGTGGAACAAGGAGTGACTTAGTGAACTAATCGCTGCTCTTTGACATACACAATGACAGTGAAATAATGTTTAAAAAAGGCACTGAAGGTCCCTTGCAGTGAAGCATGGTTAGGGCTTTTAGCTTTGGTTTTAGAATGATTTCTTAAAAACAAGCTGAGATATCACATCAACTGCAGTTTTGAAATTCTGTCTTAGTCCACTAGATGGTGATGCTTGTAAATCAGGATTCAGGTACCTAAACAAGACTCAGGCCATCAGCCATGAAAAACCCACACTCTAGTATGCTGATTACAAAACTTTGATTGCAATATGGTGCGGTTTGAGTCAAACCTATACAAACAAATTCCAAAACATGTTTGCGAAATTGCTTGTGTGTAGGACTGCGCTGTGCCCTCAACACTACATCAACAGGAGTATTCAGACGTAGTCACCAAGAAAATGGACCTTGATCTCACTCTCTTCTCATTGCAAATCAGTCTGCAATATCTGGGCTGCAAACAGCTTTTGGAAGCTCATAATGAAAACTCAGCAAAGCGCTGTGATTATTTGAGGCTGCCTTCAACGCACACACAGTTAAGAATATTTGTTTTTTTGCGTAGCATGCACAGAATTCCATACGTAATCTTAACATAAAACAAAAGCTTAGGATATTGTAATAGAAATGTTTTATTAATCAAATATATTTACACGTCTTTGTCTTCTTTTTAAATGTGTGCCTGTTATTTTCCTTTAAACACAATGTAATCTTTACAGTTGATATCACAAGAATACAGCTACATGCATTACTTCATTGGTCCTTTGCAGTAAAAAAGAGGCAATTTTATGAAGTTTAAAGAAATGCAAGCAAGTTGTTTACCTTTCTAATTACAGTTTCGTTATTCTTTTTATTACAACAGAGGACCCCTTCAGAATACTCTACATCTATTGGGTGGATTTATGGACTTTTTCAAATAGGCGTGATGATGTCAAAATTTCCAAAATCTAGACAAAATATTAAAAAAAATATTTCATGCAGTCCTGGAGTGTTTTATTTACTGGAATCTTATCCACAGAAAGGACTCTGATGGAAGAGAAGAGTGCTTTAATTGTAATTTTAAAAAACATCACAGCAATTGATGACTCTGAAAAGCAATGAGGACTTATTTTTGGACTTTCACCTATTTATTCATCAGAAATCACATCATTTTTTCAGCTATAAGACAGGATCACATACTGTAATGGCATCATAAAAATAATAAATAGTGATTAAAAAGAGAGATGATGTTACTAAAAGAAAAGATATACACATCATTGTTTGTAAGTTTCTAGTGTGTAATGTGCTGTAACTATTACATTATTCCCAGCTTTCTATCATGGGAAGACAAGAAAGTTGTATTACAAAGATCATATTTGGGGTCTGTAACTGCATAAAGGACCTAATGTCTTTCTGTAAGGAATAAGTGTGTGAATGTATAAAATTTAATTCCTCACTGAAAAAAAAAAATCAGAACTAGACATAATTTTGAAATATGACTTCCAATGTGTTCAGAGTTGGACCAAAAAAAAACCAAACAGAAAAAAAATCTCCCAAGCTTGTGTTTATTTACCAGATTACAAAACAGAAATGCCAAGTGTTTCAGAAATTCTGAAATGGCAGGCACATAATCACTACATTTAAAGATAATTGTACTACACTTACTGCTTCAGTTTACTGTGTGCAAACACATACTGTATTCATAATAGACCTAAATGTATGGTTGTTCTGTCAATTTCTGAACAGAAATTCTGAACAGAATTCAGCACAATTTCTGAACAGAAATTCAGCATTTGAGAAGTGCAGATGGGAACTAGATTCTATTTAGTCCAAACCTAGGATGTATTTTATCTTGTTTGTGTTAGTTTTATATTTGCTATATTGTAATAGAATACCAAATGTTATCCTCCAGAAAAACCCACTATGAAATCACGGGTTTTCGCTAAATTGCTTTTGTATGCTGCCAAATCTGTTGTGAAAGTGTCATGTATAAAATAATACAATTGTTCTCAGGCATCTGGCACAACATCGGGATTTACGCAAGAAAGAATTCTTTGGAAGAAAAAAAGTAAAATTTGCAGAAATCCTGTTCTGGTGCATTTTTAAAAAAATCCAGCAAAATCTTGAAATAATTGATGTTTATTTCATGCCCATTCAGAAGAATATTTAGCCATGTTTTAATTAAAAACATATGAGTAAGCCTATCTA
>WHYT01017288.1:206883-247023 GCA_009806455.1 Tetrax tetrax
GCAATAATGACACCTATTAACTGGGAGACAACTGAATTTCAACTTAACCCCTCTGATGGCATTTGAGAGTAATTTAAACAGCCCCTGATGCAGTGTAGATCCAAAGAAGCAATTTTAAAGTCCTCACAGAATTAGATTAAATCAGTGAAAACTGGATCCATGTTACCCATTCTTTCAATTTGTGGTGCCTTAATTTTAATTGTAAGGAGCAGTGTTGTACTAGAACATTCAACCTCTTCAAACACAAGACTTCATTCTACCGCAAGTTTTCCCTATTTGCTTGGGTGTGGATGGTAAACAAAATGGTTCTTAAGTTCGCAAATGCCATGAACATCAATGAGGTCTGGATATTTCTAAAGTACTGGGTTTTCTGAGTTTGGTTAGATAATCCTCATTGTCACTGGTTTGCTTGTTTGCTTCACAGTGCTTTCAAAACACTGACATTGAGGATTATAGACAAGATTGGTTTAATTCCCAAGTTTATATTAACCTCTGTGAAAGGCTTTGGGTGAAGAAAATGCTGGGGATCTATTTAGGAAAAAATATCTTCAATTGATATTTTCAAAATAAACAAAGATTTTATTCTAGAGCTACATTTAACACTAAATTTTAAACTCATTGGAAAGATTAAAAATCCCCCAAAGCCAGGATAAAGCTGAGATGTCACTGAGGTTCAACATCTATATTCAACAGGAAGTGAATGTTCCCCAGTTTCGCATTTCAGTAAGAAACAATGAGAAACACCAGCATTAGCCCAGTCTGAAAGCATCTTTAATTCTTTTCAGTTGACCCCTGAATATTAGGTGTTTGCATAACCCTGATTCTGCATGCAAGTCCCTTAACTGATCTCTGACGTGCTGAAATGGAAGAAACTGAGGGGGACAATTTTAAGAAACAGGGATAGCCAAAAATTTTCCTTTTCCTCCTAACTTTAAATTTGCTTAGGAGCTTTGTTCCCAGACCAGCAGCCATAGTGGAGACTTCAGTAAGATAAGAACACACAAAAACTTTACAGTGGTGAGGCTGACTTGATAGCCTGTGATGACATGAAAAGAAATCCCTTCTAACAGGACCTGCAGTCCAGGCAATGCAGCTAAAGTTTTGACTACAGATAACCTCACTTAGCATTGTTATCTGTAACGAAAAGCAAATAGAAAAGTCTTCCACCATACATCCAAAGTTACCTAGGACCTACAAAGAAAGTGCCTTCTCACAGAAAAAGCCTTTAAACCAGTCATAGATTTCCTCTTAAATAACAATTAATTTGGAATATTTTAAAATACTATCACCCTAAGCTCACCCTTTTTAAAACCAACTTCTGAAAATACTGTGCATACGAACTTACACTTAGTGTTTGACATTGCTTGTTTAATTCATACGCACTGTAATTTGTCCAAATACCACTTAGAACCGTCTTACTGCATTAGAAATAGTAAGACTGCATTCACACTAGATGCAAGTTAACTGTCCAGTTGACTGCCCATTTTCACCTATGAAATTCAACTTAGTAATATCTTTAAAATTAAGCCTGTTATTTTTAAAATAACTTAATAGAATTTAGATAATTTAGCACTCTCCATGCATGGTTGTTCTTGCTATTAGTAAAAATATTATTCAACAGAAGTGTACATATTACCACAAATAAAGATTTTTTTCAAATACAGAATCCCTATCTCAATGGACTTTTCATTTTTTCCAAATGTTTTGCACTTTTTTTTGGTAAGTGTACATTCAAAATCCCTTTGTAAACAAACATTTAAAACCTAAATTTCATGATCAAGAGGCATTTGTCCCATTTATGGTTCTTGTTTGCTAGAATTTGTTGATTTTTTCCCCCAGCTTACTTAATACTAGGCCTTGGACCCCTCCTTTTCAAAGGAGGATCTAAATGGTAATTGGACATCAAGATGAGCTGCAGCTATCTCCTTTTCCTGCAGCAGAGAGGGTGGATCAATTTCTGGATAAGTTTTCTGCCCATCCTCTCTCAAATGCAAGCAGTCCTGCATCGGAGGCATGTCTGCCCTTTTGAACAGCTTGCAGGACCAGGGAATATGTGTCCCTTATCTGACTAGCAGGGATGGGAAGATCTGCAGTTCCTCTTTTAGCTTCATGTGAAATTACTAGTCAGCTTATTGCAAATACTTCAACAAGTTTTCCAGAGAGGAACTGGTACTACTGTTTCTTAAGTTTAAGGAAGAAACTAAAATAAAAATCCTACGAGAATGAAATTATGCCATACATCATAAGGAAGCAGTACAAAGCATCTACATTTTTTGTTGCTGTGCCCTGCAGCTCTAAGAATGGGCAGATACATCCCAGAATACTTAAATACTTCAGCATAAGCAGGGCCAAACAAACAAATCCCAGACCAGTGGTTAATTGTAGTACATGTATTAAGCCCTTTCACAAATGAAATTGTGCTGTAGTCAAGACCATTTTGGAAAAGGGGAAAAAATTTACTAAACCAAAAGGGAAAAATAATGACTCTAAATGGGGCAAAATAGCAGATCTATTGGAAACATGACAAAAACAGGCTGTTAAGGAAAAAAAATTAAGTGGAGTCAACAAGGTTACACATAAGTAACACCTTAACATTAAAAGAAATCTATTTTCCATTTTGACCCGGAAACCTCTTCCATTAATTACTAAAATCTATTTACACAGCAACTAGATAAAATCAATCTGATTGCTCACACTATTTTTGGCTCACTTTCTACAGGCTCTGAGCATTCAACAGACTGTCTCTGGAGGAGTCGATGTTTAGATGCTCGGAGTGTCTGTGTTTTGCCACCTACAATGCTATCCCAGCCATGATTTCTGGTATGCAAGCTCTTCTGCGCTGGACATGCAGTATTTGGTTCCTGACTCTGTCCCCTTGCCCCAGCAGAGACATGTATGGAGGCCATGCTTCCTCTCAGCCATATATGGAGGCACAGCATTTCTATCGGTATCTCTACCAAGCTTGTTATGAGGGGTTCTGACAGGCCACAAGGCTGAGCTCTCTTACACTAACCAGACCGAGAGCAGAGTAACGGCAAAAGCAGAAATGGAGAAGAGTAGACAGAGGAAAAACAACCCTTGGAGAACTGGGAGAGACACACACCTTCTTCTACACTTGTTTCCCTTCCACCTAGGAACATCAGGTAGATTCCAAAAGAAGTTATATCAATACCTTATACACTGATATCAACACATCATTTTTCTTCCGAAGTCAGATTGTTCCAGATAAAATATCTATAAAATTTGTGCCTGCCAGTTCAGTAAAGACACAGACACAAATATGGAATATTTTTATTCTCTCTTGGAGAACACCTCCTGTTAGGTAGGCAGTCTTGCACAACAGAGGGTGAAATCCACCTAGATCAGCTGTGCTGTGGCTGGAGGTGAGCACAGAGGAAAGAATTCTGAGACTCAGGTGTATACTTGGCGTTGCTTTCAGTAAACAGAAACTGCAGAAACAAGCAGTGTCTGTGCAGTTAAAAACTATCCTGATCAGGTTATTTTTTTTGTTGTTCTTATATCTTGGACAGCTGAACACTATCAATTTACTATGATTTTACCAAACACATGCCACAAGATCTTTACTATGATCTTACAGAACTTATGGCACAAGCTAGAGATGCATTTTCTATGTAGTGATTCTAAGACAAAAACAAATATGCATATTTTTCCCCATCTTTAACCAGATTCAAATTAGCTTTTATGTGAGTCTCATCTCCCTCAGCATATAGACATCAAAGAATTGTATCAATGTCTTACAGCATAGCTTCTCCCAGTCTCGAGCATATTTTCAGCTATGGTTTGCTGGCAGCAGCTCGTCATGAGAACAATCAAGTTCTCACCAGAGGGCAGAAAATTGCTCAGGGCTTGCGAGGCACCCAAACCCAAGCATGGTTTAATTCTCATTTTAACCACACCACTGTTTTTATCTGGTGGTCTGACCTTGGTTTTCAAGGGAACCTCTGCCATGTGCTGGTATGGAGCGGTGATGTTAACGAACAGCAGTGATGCATTTCCCCCTCTAATCTCAGCTAGCAAAGGCTGCTGGCTTTGGGTACTTACTTGAAGGGCTTTTCCCCAGTGTGCGTCCGGATGTGATTGTTGAGTGTGGTGGCACCAGCAAAGGCACGACCGCAGTAGCCACACTTGAAAGGCCTGTCACTGGAGTGTGTAACAACATGGTTCCTCAGCTCTGAAGGCTGGGAGAAAGACTGGGAGCAGTGACCACACTGGTAGGGCCTGCAACATGAAAGAGAAACACCCTGTCGTCAGTGCTTTTTATTGATGTGAACAGGAAACCATATGGGCATGAATGTCTCATCTTCCCAGTAATTTCCCAAGAGAACTGCAGATGCACTTCTCTGGGGTTTTCTTGGGAGACACATACCCAAAACTTCATGACCTCTTCAGAAAAAGTGAAATGCTTCTGCAGGAACTGACTGAGAGTCTGTGAGCATCGTGCACCACAAAACATAATTCAGCAAGCTGGTGAGCATGCAGTTCACATCGTATGTCTGTCTTATTTCTCCCAAACTCGGCATGGTACTCCTTAGTCACAAAACCTCCTCATATACTGAAGCTAAGAGACTCCTGAAATCCCCTGTCTGTTGGTGCCAGCTACAGTCTCACCTACAAATGCATGTCTGACTCTTCCACCTCTATCCTAGGTGGATTCTGTGACTATTCACAATTAAATTCTTCACACTGCGTTGGAAGAATCTAGGTTTTTTGAGATCACCTTTTTCATTGAGAGATATTGGAAAAAATAACCACCACATTGCAATTACCTTTCTATTTTCTTATCACTATTGAAAAATACTTGCATTTCATTAACACATTTCTCCCATCCAGACTGAAAAATGCCTTTTTTTGTGATCTTGAAATGAAACCCACAACTTAGGTTTTCAACACCACAGTTAGTAAAAAACCAAACATAACAAACAAACAAAACTGACAAGTTACAAATTCAGAATCATAACAAACAGACTGCAAACACAGAAAGGATACAAGACAGCAAGTTGAGACAGGACTGCTGAAATGCAAAAACCTTTGCTTACAAAAATAAAATGTGAAGTAACAATGTCTACATAATTGTTTGGTAAAAGTGATTTAATATCAACATCCTACAGGGTTTTTTTCCTTTTCCCATTTGATTTAAGTTAGTGACAGAGTCCTACATGCTCATCAGGCTTTTTGTTGAGAAAATTAAGAATTTTTCTAGAGGGATATTAATTACTTTTACCCTGCACAACATTTTAAGGCACAGCTCTTGATGTCTGCATTTCTAGAGCCAATGGCCAACACCAACTTAATTGCTCTGTCTGTAATAAATGTGGATGTTTAAAGGTCTAGAAACCAAAACTAAAGGGAAGGAAACAATGGTGACCAAGCATGTACAATTCAATTAAGTGCAAAATAAAGTGAACTATCTCATTTGTCAAGTGAACTGCTTAATTGTGGCTACTTGCATCACTGAACACAAATACTATTATTTTACAGTGCTTCAGAGCACTGAACCCTGATTGTAGAATTTTTTAGCTTGATTAATAGCTCAGTATTGGTCAATAACTCAATAGCTTACAATTTTAATTACTTACATTTGGAAATCTAACTGGTCTCCAATAAGTTTGAAAGAAATATATAGAAGCTGGGGAAAGGTTACTTAACCTAGATGATGTGGCCCTTTAAAAAAATACATGAATATATGTAAAATAATATTTTAAGAAAAAAAAAAGTACTAAATATCTGTTTCTTTTGTTGGAAGACAAGTAGTAGCATTCCCAGTCTTCTCCTTTCTTGAAGTGCACAGTTAATTTGCACAGAAAATGAAAATTTAAGTGCTGGTAAAACAAAGATGATTTGTGAATGCAGACTTTTTTTGTTCAGGTATTTTCAAATCAAACACTTCTAGCAAAAAGAACACATTAAGATATTCTGTATCCAAGAAACATTGATTTTTTAATAGTGAAAGGGACCATTAACATCTATTAGCCTCTGGTTATCTATTTTTAACAGCTACCACAATAAATGATACAATCCCTACATAAAACCTATTAATCTTTTATTTTTTTAATAGTCAATGTGATTAATTTCATATAGTAAAAAGTCACACTGTAACTTGTCTATAAAGAGTCAAAATTCCAAACCAGTTGTAACAGAACGTTGTGATGCCAAGTAAAATTTTTTACCCCCTACATTGGCTCAAAACAAATTTCTTATTCACAAAGGATATTAATATATGTACTCAGAATATACTTCACTGGCTGATGCTCAAGAAAAAGAGTCCTGTAAAAAATCACCTATTGTTAGATCACTTTGACTGTATTGTTTCCATTCATCAGTATCTTGGGAGAACAACTATTAAAGAAGTCGACCTCCTCTTTGCAGGGCATCCATTTCTCCAGTTTACACGCAGGCAATTCTGATTAATACTAAAACGGGCAGAATAAGTAATTTTTTCAAACTAGACACGTGGCATACAATAAACAATGCTCCTTTAAAAAAAGAAAACCTATAAATTAATTGAAATACTATAAAGGTTTAAAACCACTGTATCTAATTTGCACAATTGCAGATTCAAATATGACAAATTTTGACAACTTTTGGATGCCACTATTTTTTCCAAGAGCTAAAAAAGTCAGTCAGTAAGCATAAAAGTAATCATTTTGTTCTCTGGTAATCATTTTACTGTGCTCAGAAATTTTTCTCAGCAGAAAATAAAATCAATATGTTGTTTTTTAAAAAAAATGAAATTGGTGCAGAAGGACTGAACGTGAGCAATGTTCGGTTCAGTGAGTACAGTGACACGGGCAGAGCAGGCCTGTCTTTGATGTAGCAGTTATGGCTTCTGCCATCACTTTGGTCTGCACTGGGACAATGAATTAAGATGGTGATTTCTGTATAGCAGAGGTTTGTAGACAGAAGGAACAGGGACACAGTGACAAAAATGGTGGTCTTCATAGGCTGTATTTTCAAAGATGTGCTG
The DNA here is from genome assembly GCA_009806455.1 of Tetrax tetrax. Classification (NCBI taxonomy): domain Eukaryota; kingdom Metazoa; phylum Chordata; class Aves; order Otidiformes; family Otididae; genus Tetrax; species Tetrax tetrax. Next base: position 213,869 of record WHYT01017288.1, read on the forward strand.
CTAGACTGAAGGCAATCCCAGCCCAGAAAAACTCACTTCCACTGGAATGTTCCGGAAAATTAATGTTTAAACAAAATGGAGGTCAGTACTTCACATATGAAAGCCGATATAATAAAAATATTCCTGTGCAGATGTATAGGCAGGTTTGCAAGTATGGAAATAATCAGTTGATGAAACAGGTGTACCAGGGCCTCAATGTACATGCGGACTATCTGAATAAATACTTTTTCTATAAAAATTTGTTCTCCAGATATTATGTACCAGAAACAACATAGTTTTGAATATCTTCATCATTGCATTTTCTACAAAGGATCTTGTAGGCCCTTTCAATTGTAAATAAATCTCATCAAAATCTTTTAAGCTACATTGAAGAACAGCTAAACTGATATATACTCATGCGCAAATGAGAATGATATGCTGACAGCCATCAAAAACAGTTCTGATGTTTTTCATTAAACACCTAGTTACACATTTTTCTACTTCTCTGTCTTTCTGTCTGAGCTTAAAGAAAGGAAATCTACTTACCTAGAAGCAAATTCTCTTGTCAGAAAAATTATACTGTTATCATTAAACTCATGCACCCTTATGCTGGTTTTGGCTGGAATAGAGTTAATTTTCTTCGTAGTAGCAAGTATGGGGCTATGTTTTGGATTTGTGCTGGAAACAGTGTTAATAATACAAAGGTGTTTTAGTCACTGCTGATCAGTGCTTACACAGAGTCAAGGCCTTTTCTGCCTCTCACTCCACCCCCCAGCGAGCAGGCAGGGGGTGCACGAGAAGTTGGGAGGGGACACAGCTGGGACAGCTGACCCCAACTGACCACAGGGATATCCGATACCGTATGGTGTCATGCTCAGCATATATGGCTGGGGGAAGAAGAAGGAAGGGGAGGACATTCAGAGTTGTGACATTTGTCTTCCCAAGTAACCGTTACATGTGATGAAGTCCTGCTTTCCTGGAGATGGGTAACCACCTGCCTGCCTATGGGAAGCAGTGACTGGTCTTCCTTGTTTTGCTTTGCTTGCATGTGTGCGTTTTGCTTTACCTATTAAACTGCCTTTAGCTCAATCCATTAATTTCTTTCTCACTTTTCCCCTTCCAATTCTCTCACCCATCGCACTGTGGGTGGCTGAGCGAGCAACTGTGTGGTGTTTAGTTGCTGACTGGGGTTAAACTACAACAAACACCAATTAGCTATCTAGGTCTACTGACGCATAGAGTCCACCTGCTTTTTCTAGAGACTCTAATCTTACAGTCCCCGACTATGTGATGGCTCGCTATAGGAACACAGGCCATTTAAAGTGAAATTCAGAAAGGATTAACCATAATGTAATAGTTTTCAGGTTTTGTAGTTATTTAGATTCTGAGCTTTTCCAAGTTATTCAAGTTACATTTTTTCAAAATGAAACCAGTCAAGAATACTCTTTTCTCCCTAATTTAGACAATCTCTTGAATGGGTTTGCTGTTTGGTGATGTCTTTTCGCATCTTGAAATTTTCTCAGTTTTGTAGCTGGCTTTTTCTGTGTCCCTGTTCTTTCTGTCTACAAACCTCTGCTATACAGAAGTCACTATCTTAATTCATTGTCCCAGTGCAGACCAAAGTGATGGCAGAAGCCATAACTGCTACATTGTGCATATGACCAGTACAAAATCCACGCTCCCCTGTAAGGCCTATGGAACCTCATCAAATCTCATGCTTTGTGCAAGGGATGGGGATTCCTTAACATGCTTTGTGCATGTTAAGGGATAACAACAGAAAAATCCATATTTTTGCACCTGGAATAGCTGCTGGCAGACATTTAGATCAATTATTTTTAGATTTTTATTTGGCAAAAGTGAGATAGCCTTTAACTATTTATCTTATACTATTCCTCTGCTAGAACAACATACTTTTCAACTCATGACTCCTAAGTATGTCCAGCCAATATAAACTTATTTTCTACATCATAAATAATTCATGGTCTGAATTATCAGTATCCTGAAAAAATCCTATCATTATTTTCCACTGAATTTTCAAATTCTTTCCTTTATGATGAACAGGTTTTTAGTGAGGCCTCTTCAGAAGTGAATTTGCGGTTTTCAAGGGGCACGTTGAATCCCAGCACAATCCTTAGAAGAGGAATTGCTTGTAATGGTGAGTTCCTGAATACCTGTAACTCTATAATTGAGACATTGTCAGATCAAGAAGACAAAACAGCACATTGCTGTAATTTTTCCCTTTAGAAAAGGCTAGAAAGGGTCAGCTGAAAGCAGGGAGACTGACATGCAGTTGAAAGTGCTTCTTTAGTTGCTGAGGACTAAGAAGTAGAAAACCAACTTGATTGATGTCAAGGTCTCAAAGTGTGGGACACAGGGCTCCATTGCACCCAGGGCAGGATTTCACGGTGTGATAAGGGGAAGGCTGTCATACCATAGCCTCTGCAAAAAAAATGAAAGCAGGGCATGTTGAAATGGGGCCAGCATCAGCTTTCAGGGCCAGGCCTTCATACAACACACAGCATTAAAAGCACAGCTGCAGTCAAAGGAGTTAGGTCACAGTTGTCCTAGCGGAAAGGTATTTTGGAGGGATGCCTTCTTCTAGCAAGCTGAACTAAGAGGCTGGAAAACAAAGCAGCACCTAAGGATAGTGCTGTCTTGCACAGCATCAGCATGGCCATGGCTGAGTTACATTCACTACCTCTGGACTTTACGTCCCCTCTGCATTGGTGATCCCCTTAGGCAACAGAGCTACTGCCCCGAGCATTTCAGGCACCACGCAGCCGCAGCGATGGCAGAACTGGACCCACTGGGAGTTCTGGGATCATCTCTTACAAATATTTGCGAAGGAACTAGCAAAAGCAGAAAGTTAGCACACTTTAAGCATTTTCAAACTTTTGAAGCTGTCAGGGAGAGGTGTTGCTCTCTATACCCTTTGTTGTTATTAACTATGAGTGCCAGGAGTTTGCAAACCTTTGTGAAAAGGTTATGCAAGAATAAGCATTAAATGCAGCATGATGTTTACTTTAATTGAGCAATATTTCATAGCCACTCTACAGACAAAAACAAACAACTCTTGCTCACAACATTTACTGGTTTTAGGTCTGGTTTGGGAGATATTTAAACTAATTAATGGATTTAGGGAGAACATCAAGGTCACAGACACAGAACCTATAAAGAAAAAGATAAACACAGAATGGCTGAGCCATGATCTCAGAGAAAAGGATTTACTAAATTGGTAGCTTCAAACTTCAAGCTCCTGATTTTAAAAAAACCCTCACAATTTCATATTGAGGTGCTACAGTAAAACATGAGTACAATAATATCTTTTGAATAAACAAGAATTGCAACGGCCAGATAACATTCACAATCTATCAAACATGGACATACTTACAGAGGGGATTTTCCCTCAAATTATCTACTTAAATACATGGTAATCAATGAAAATATATATCACACTGATGTACATATTGTACATGAAAATACGCCACAGACGGCTCTTGGAAACTGCAGGCATCTGCCTTCTACACATCCTGAATCTCGTCATCATAGTGAGAAAGAAGAAAGAAGTTATTAAAAGAGACTGTGTCATTATCAGAAAAGTGGTTGCTGTTAAAAAAAAAAACAAAAAAGAATTAAAATATTGCTCTAAAATTGATTCACTGTGATCAAAGGCTTTTGGTTACCCCTTTCTGGAGCCCCTTCAAATAGGATTGCTGGTATTTTCTGCAACAGGGGAAAGGAAAAAAAACCAAAACCAAACCAAACAAACAAAAAAAACCCAACACCCAAAAATAAAAATAGAGGAGAAAATAGACTTCTGACTCCTGCTTCAAGAAATAGTTGCTCAAACTGCCTCTGTCTTGGCAAGGCTTAAAAAAAGTCCCAGAGGCTCAGCAAGTCCCAGAATTCAAATACCAATGGATTTAAATCTTCACCTCCCACACTCACTCCAATTCCAATTACCATTAAGTTTGTAGAGAAGCCCTACAAAATGTAACAAGCTAAAAAAATCTTAGTGGAAAGGAACAAGTAAATTACAAGTAAACCAGTAAATAATTTATAGTTAATTTTAATTTAAATTAAAATCGTAATCTTAATCTAAAATAACAAACTCAGGAGATTATGTTAATTATTCTCCCTATTTTGCATTAATTTTTTTTTAAATTATTTTTTTAAATTAAATCATCCGCCTGTTAACTAGGACCATTTCTTTCTTACTGCCTAATAGAATAAAATATATTTTGGTCTTTTTTTAATATCTGCTTTAATTCAGATGTTTTCTGCAACTAAATGGCTTTAAAATAATTTCTTTTTAAAAATTTCTCAAGCCCTGAGTAGTTTGCTTTTCCCAAATTTCAGTTCATGAATTGGACTCCTGTATAGATTCAAAGATGTTTTCCCTACACCTCATGCTGTAGGTAATCAGCATTGTTGAAAACAAATACCAAGCCAGAGCAGACAGTCTAAAGTCATTTCCTAGAGAAGACAGGCCCTGCTGCTTCAGTCACATCAAAGATACAGTGGCTGGTGTGCTCACAAATTGCTGACAATAAATGGTGAGTTGTTTATCAGCCAGAGTGGTGCTGCAGATATCATTGAGAAAATACAAACCAGAGAGCTGCATCCAGTACTTCAGACTGGCAAGTAGGTATTCTTTCACAAATCATACCCTATTTTGTTTTCTCCAGGAAATTTTGTACAACACTTCAGGAATTTTTCATCTGGAGAAGTGAAATATATCTAATGAACCAAAGACAACTCTTTTCCAGGCACTGTATCATCAAATAGCTGATCTACTGGTACCTGCTAAAAGACAAAAAGCTGCCTGTAATGTAGGCTCAACTTGTAACGATTTCTATCTAGTGATATGAGAATCCAGATCCTAGAGCAATTATGATCTGCAGTTATGGTTATTCTGCTAATTTCAAACACCAAATGAATTACAGTAAACTTAGATTTGTGTGACCCACATCCCACATAATACTCTAAAGAAGACCTATTGGGAAACGCTTTTACAGCAGTTATGTTGATGGCACACCTCACAGGAACAAAGGTGGCATTACAAAACTGGCTTCCACAAGGAGTCTGCACAATTTATTTAATGAAAACACAGAAATGTAAGCCACTTTTTTCAGCCCAGAGGAAACAGATTTCACCGAACAGAGCACTCCATTATCTAGTATTTACACAACAGATTGATCCTAAGTATGTATTGCAACCTCATTTAGGTTTTATGCTCTCTATATAACACAAGAGAAGAAGTTTCTTAAAAATCAGATTCACAAAACCCAGCAAACCAAAGAGGAAATCACCTAAATTAGCCAGTATCAATATTGAGAAAAAGGCGTTAGCTATTATTTTTCACATCTTCCTGAAAGCTTCTAGGATTCAACACTTACAACTCAGTCTTTACTTACCTCCTCTCCACCCAATTCTCCCCAAATCTGATGAGTCCTTTCTCTAATCACCCTTTGCTCTCTTTGCTCCTGGGGGAGCCAAGTTGTCTTCTGATCTAGATATTTTTCCTACTATGCTGTAGGGTATTCTGAGCTAAATATGCTCTACACTTTCTTGTTGAAGCTGTTCTGCGTGGACAAATTAGGTAGACATGGGAGAGACAAAACAGTAAGATGCCATGAATCAGTAACCTACTGATAAGGATGTTCTGATGATAAGAGGGTATATTTAAAATCCAGCCTGTGTTTCGGGCATTATTTGACACAAGATACTTAGGAGAAAATAAATAAAAATTAAAAAGTAAAATCTCTCACCTCCAAGATGACACACCTAATTGTAGGATAGACTTATCTTCATTTTCTCTCTCCAGCAAAATTAATATTTAACTATCCTTTAGAGTGCAGAATGGCCCCATTAGGGGAGACTCTTCTTGCACTGTTATCTGCAGCTTGATTCTTCAGAAAGGTAAATACAAGTTCAAGTGAAGGAAAGGACGAAATCTGTGTGTGAGCCTCACAACATACCTCTTCTAGACTCCCTGAAGCAGCATTGCATGCTTTACAGTATGCTTAGAATGCCTTAATATTGGAAACATAAAAGTCCATGTAACTTAGAAGAGTGGACCTTTTGGGACCTACATTCTTCTTTGCAGCACTTAAACTGGTGATTCTGTCCTACAGCTTCCTGAGCATGGCGTTTGTTTCTGCTAAGGGCAGAATAAAATTCAGAAAATGTTGAAAGGACTCATTTGCATTCACAATATTATCAGCTCTTTAAATTCTATGAAGATTTGCCCCTAGCATGCTTTACATTTCTTTCTGGAAAACTGGGTTTATGCTACAGTATCTCCACACCCACAGAGTCACACAAACATATGTGTACACATACACGTACACAAAGAGACACAGACATGCTACAAGCACATGCACAAACTCATTGTTGACTAATTTTTGGTAGTGTTTTGGTTAAATGTAATTCACAATTAAATGCTGCTTTTAGAACAACCTTCCAGGGATTCAGCTGTTCTGATCAAACCTTCTTCACAGCTGAAGAAGAGACAAAACATGGGCAGCCTTTTTTATTGAATTAATTTGATTTTTGTCTTTTGTCCTGCTAGCTATCAAAATTGTCAAATAAACCAGCTTTGATTCATAAATAATGGTTCCATTATATTTACTGTGCCACTGGTCAGAGTACCTGAAATTTTAATTCACTTGTTCAGCTAAATTTCATCCTCAGTTCACGGCCATAAAATTCTGTATTGACAAACTTTCAAACCAACTTTGACTCTGAGGTATCTAGTCAACATTTTTCTTCTGTGTGGATATTAGTTTATTGAATAAGTGGCATCTGTTTTCCTCCACATCACTAGTAGAGTAGGTATTTCCTTTTGACAGCTTTGCACAATTTATGGGTTTGCATGCTCTGAAGAAAAATAGTACTAAGCAAAAAATTCCAATTCATTACCTCTTAGTACTTAATTAAGTTCATACACATTGCACACTATAGGTGAACCCTGAAATGACTGTGACAGCCACTGAGCAGCAAGTTAGATTATCTTTGGAAGACAGAGAGACTTTTAATTATCTTGACCTCATTTTTCCATCTATGATATTCATAAATTTTCCTTCTATTTTGCTGCCTCCATCAGATGTACCAAACCTTTCTGAAAACAAGATTATATCCTTAGCTATTTCCTTTTATCTGCACATTTAGGCACCAAATGTTTTTACAAATAGTGAAGTCAAGCAATGTTTTTTATCGGCTTCCTTCACACGGCTGCAGATGAATTATGTCGTATAGGGTCCTCCTAATAATGGTTTGGTTTTGAAAATGATAACAGCTTGATAAAAGAAGAAAGCAGTGGATCTGGCTACCAGTAGATACAGAAATAAAGAGAGCCTGGGCTTTACCTGTCAGGGTTCTGCGTACACACATGCATCTGTAAGAGGATCCGCTGGGTGAAAGTCTTAAAGCATTGCCCACATTTCCAAAGATGCCAGTCACTGAACTCAGAATTTAGTTGGCTTGTTGAAGTTGGGCTTGCAAGAACTCGTTGGTTTTTGATACTGATCTGGTTAAATCCTGACTCGATGGACCCAGACTTATCCAGGAGAGAAAAATTTCTGCTACACGGAGTCTGTGGAAATACTACGGATCGCTGTGGAGTGGCAGGGGACAGTTTGCTACTTTTATTAAATGGTTGTAGGGTGTCTTGTCTGGACATGGCCTCCATTACAGTCGAAGGGACATTCACTGGGAGAAAACAAGAAAAGTAAATAAGATCCTTTTTATGCCTTTTTAAAACTAATACAGTGTTCGGAGACACCAAAAAAAATACCAACATCCATTTTCTTGACACCAGAATTAAGTAATTTTATTTTAACAATGCACAAAAAATGGGCTTGAATGAGACAGTGATCTGAACAGATGATGCTGATTCTGTGACACTGAAATGAAAACTCATGCAAAGGGATGTCTGAGACTAAAGAGACTCAGAGCAGCATGACTGTGATATACTTTTATTGCACAATGGAATTGTCATCTGAAAGAAAACACTGCTGCACTTGTGATACCTTGACTCTGCATGTTGCAGTCAGCATGTCTAATTGCTATATCACAGACAAGCATGAATTTTGAGACCATGGGGAAAAACATCCTTGCTCGGGTTCTTTGAGACACAACAGGGCTTAAATGTCTGCAGCAGCAATAGTTCCCTTATCCTCTTAAAGGACAGCACTAAGGATACCATATTGCTACATCTCACAAATAGTCACACAGCCAATATGGTACAAAGTCAGTGACTTCACCATGACTCTTACAATTGAGGCTAACAGCAGTTAGATCACCACAAGACAATGCAAAGTACAGGCAGAGATATCTTTCTGTACCAATTTCACATCTACAAAATAGGAACAAAAATTGTTTGTAGTCCCGTGAAGGTCTTATGATCATCAATTAACTATGGCTTATGAGGTACTCAGATATTTCAGCAACAAATGCAATATGCTGTTCTCACAAAGAAGTATTTAGTGCTGAATTTGGATGTTGCATGATAAGGAAGGCAGGAGATCAAACATATAGAAGAAAGTTGAACAGTTGCCTCACTCCTTGAGTATCATCTAGATCACGCAGTGAATGAACCAAGAGTCCTATGGAAAAATGGGGTCATCTAATAAAAGATTGTACTACAATGCAAAAAGAAGTGTAATTTAGGCCACCTGGGCCCAATCTCTTCTCAAGATTTCTAATTTTGGCACATCCAAACTCAGGAGATAATGTTTTAACTGAGATTTTTAAATTAAGTATCTTGTATGCATATGTCTATATCTACATACAATCATACATTTAGTCACTGTCACAAAGTGTTTATATGTGTATATCCACACATAGGTACATAGCACCTACTAAATAGGCAACTAGAAACTGCAACTCTATTTAGGTAAATCATGATGATAGATTTCTAAGAGAAATATGATAATTAAATTTCAGTTGTGAGCTGGAGTCATCCAACATTATTTAATATGCAACAAAAATACAATACAAACTAATGTTTTGGTAATACTTTAAATAATGCCAGTTACTTCACAGAGTTCTGTTCTAATATTTTCCATCAATCACCATTACTCCAATATTATAATACTGCATGCTATTTAATTTACTTAAGTTGAGGTCCTTCATAGGTTATTCTTTTCTGTAGTATCTGAGGACCTGATTTCTAAGTACAGTTACATCCATGAGACTGTCTATCACAAGTTTCCAGACATGTAATGTCTTCTATGTCTCTTCAGTTCAAGGGGCAATTTGTATACTTTCATTTTGCCCCAAAATTCTCACACAAGAAGCAGTTCACTTTTTTTAAAAAAAAAATTGTATTCCAAAAAGTCCACAGAAGCAATTAGATCAGGATATTAAAGACCTAAGGAATATAGACAGAGTTTTTACTGGGTGAAAATATGCCTATGCAGAAGATGAGCAGAAGGTCTATTCTGAGGGCTTAAGTGGCTGGCTCTGTGCTGAGAGATGAATTTCATCTACTCATGTCAGTCGCTCTGTGGATGGAACTCTGGTTTCTCTCACAGCAAAACAGCAAGTGACAATATTTAGAGATTTTAGCCATAATGCTTTGCTTTTCAAATAAAGGTTTTGTAAGCTTCAGCTCATGAAAGAAAAAATAATATTTCTATACTGTACACTGCAGAGCATGAGTTTTATCAGCAAACATTACTGCCAGTAATTAAATTTCTTTTAAACTTTTCTCAAGCCCAGCAGATTTGAAAACTCAAGATGAAAAAGGATGTTTATTTTTGACAGTTTAATCCCTGCTACCCTGCTGTTTTATTGCTGCATGGCTCAATATTTAAGTTGCTATGAGACACAAGTTCTTCCTAGCATTACTGGTTAAGCATCCAAGTACTTGACCAAAAAGATATATGTAGATCTTATATGTAATTGATTAAGTGTGGGCAGCCACATGGTTACTTAGACCGAAGTCAATCAGGTATCCATATTTAGTTTCTTCCACCACATAGGTACACATAGCTGTCAAAATGGAAGAGAAGTCTTTGATGCAAGCTCTAATCAAGTTCCACACACACACAGTGAAACTGAAGGACATGCTTGGATCACCCATTCAAATTACACACAAAGGTATCCAGCACTAGATTGCACTGGGTCTGTGTTATAAGTTACATGCTTAATTTTGTGATTATTCCAGGCAAACTAAAAATAAAATATTGAGAAGGGATAGAAGAATGAATGGAAATGCAGATGGCCAGGATGGAATGGAGGTTCATTGTCATTTCAGCCTACTTACACTCAGCTTGTATTTAGAGAAGCTGACTTTTACCTTTTGACTACAAGGTTCTCATCTCTACAATCGGTCAAAGCTTTTCTTGACATACTCAGTGGAAATAGAATGAAGAGTCACTAACAAAGACCTCATGGGCCTGCAATGCATTACTGCTTTGGCAAGACAGTGTCTTGTGATAGGTCTGATAACAATGGAGATAGTAAAGAAATTAGTTAAGAATAGACTAGGAATGATACACTTATAAGGAAGAGTGATTCTACACACTACCAAGCTATGTAGGGCTGCCATAGGGGGAAATTTGCTAGTGAATTGCACATAACTGCACACTTCCAAACATCTCCATTTATTTACATAACCATACCATGATTTTGCACATCTTAATTGTATGAGCTTCAGGGTTTTATTTTGTACACATCAGGCTTACCTTAAATATATAACCACTTTCATTTAATATGTCTCAAAATACTCTCGAAGTATAGCTGTTCAGGTATGAAACTGAAATTCTGGATTACACAGGTAGAAATGCAAGAAAGAACTTACAATTTTCGTCTTGTGCAATGCACTGGAGAGGGATTCCAAAGAAAGATGTGTAGCTGTCATTGTACCACACCAACAGCTCAGTGCCCCTGGGGATATCTATACAAGCCCGGTAGAATATATTTGACCTAATTGAGAGAAGAAGAAAAAATGCCTAATTTAGGAACAGAGCATCATTTCTTATTGTACACAATATTACAGTAGAAATCCATTGTTTTGGAAGCATTTCTGCATATAACTAAATGAATAACTTACTGTTTACTTTTAAACCAAATCTCTCATTAGGGAAGGACTTTCTTTCTATAGCACAGGATAAAAAAGAGCTTACAAGCACTTTGTATCTACTGTATTTTAAATACTAGGATTTTACAAGCACCAAGATTTTACAAAAAGGCAGGTATTTTCTTGCAACATCCTTTTAAAAGTGATTTTAGAAATTATACATATATATTCCTAGACCACTGAACTGGGAGTGGAGGGGGAAAAAAGGAAAAAACCTCAACATCTCTATCGTAAAAACATGAGCCATATCCTGATCTTGCACTGATGTAAATAGCTTCAGAATGATACTTCTACATTTACCAGATTTACATGGGGGCAAAAACTGTGGGAGATGAGAATCAGACACTAGATAAAATAAAAATGTTATCAGTTTGTAGTGGCTTTTCCCTTAGGCTTCACAAGCAACAGTAAAACACACTCCTGTGAGATGGATAGAAATTCAATATATACAAGAAGAACACTCCACTCTCGCTGAAGGATTACATACCAAAATGATACAGTCAAAGCACCAAGAAATGACCATTTTTTATAACAGCTTATGTAAGGCAGAAAAACATCTATAGACCAAAAAAAAAATGTTAGGCCTCAACCAGTTTTCCAAGTGAAGAATTGCTACAAACGTTAGCCTGAAGTTCAAGATAAAAGTGTTTAGGGTTGGTAGGCCTTAAATTTAGACATTCTATAAAGAATTGACTGTAGAGATGCAATTTGTTCCTTGTATAACACTGCAGACATAAGGAGAATCTTTTACCACATTTTTCATGGCAGTGAGATATGCACTTGTCAACATATTTTGTCACCACAAAGTGGCTCTTGGCAACAGGATCATAAAGATCAATAAAAAAGTGCAGATTCTCAATATTTTACTAGCAGCTGCAAAAATTTCATTTATCTTGTTATTTTCCTCGCTTACTGCCACCCTGTCTCAGGAGGGCACTGCTAGCTAAGCAGAATGGTTTTCCTACCCTTCTATGAATATCTGACAAAAACTCTCCCTTTTGTGTCTCCCCCTCTCCTTCCCTCCTCCTCCTCCTCTCCTCTTCTCCCCAGAGTTGAGCATTTCGTTAATTCTTTCCACTGTTACATAAAAATGAAAATCGGAGCCACGCTATAAATTACCAGCATCTCCTAACTTGAGAAAAATTGAGTCTACTTTGTACTTCACCCTTGTAACATTTCATCTCTCAGTTTGGCTTCCCTTAACATAAACACAGCAGCCCGGCAAATGAATGTGCTAAAACCAAATGACACACTTTGCCGCTGAAAGAGCAGAACTGTTTTTGAGCAATGGGTGGTCTGTGAGGCTTGGAGTAGGCAGGGAAAAAAAAGTGTAAGCGTACACCGTCCCTTACAAGTGTGCAGAGCTTCCAAAACTCGCAGAAATCTCTGCATGCTGAAGTACATCAAAGGGATTTTTCCCTTTTTGGATAATATTTCCTTTGCTGACATGTATTTAGTATTGTGGTTGGATGACTCATAAAGATAGCTTCATGGCGTCCCAACGCAGTTGAAGCAGAACACATGCCAACAAACATTATTGTCAGCCTCAAAATAAAAACAAAACGTTCAGCTAAGGGTCAATCAATCAAGAGCACTTTGAAGAAAATTCCATTTAGATATTACAAATCATAACAGAATGAATTTAAACCAGCTGACTTTCTGTGAGAAGGACGTCCATGTACAATAAAAATTAGGCCGGTTTTTCAGTGTCCAACTTTTCTATTTTCTTACACTTGGATGCAGTCACTGGTGATGGATGCCAGTTTTTTAAATTGTGTTTTTGTAGTTCATTTTATAAAGATCTGAAGTAATCGAAAACAGATCAACAGAGGGAAGTTTAAGTAAAAACTCCATCATGAAAGGAGAGTTGTAAAATCCACTTAATATTGACAGATGTGTAATGACTTTCTCATGCTCACTTTTCATTTAGGTTTGTCCTCTATATATATGTACATACATATTTTTTTTCTTATTTATGTATATATGTGTGCGCACACATCACCACACTGAGAAATAGTTCACAAGATATCTACAAAAATACTCTTTCATCACAGCAATCTTTATTCATTATCCAGTGTGTTTATTTAAAATCCAATGGGATTTTAGCTATAGATATCAGATATTTAAGGGTATAATAAAAGATTTGTAATGTATAAATAGGATTGTTATTTTTTAACTACGGTATTATTTAGTCAACTGGCCAGAGAATAAAAAAGCCGAAAATGCAATTGAACAATTTTACCATTGTTAAATTGGAACCCTATGGGATAATCAAACTTTATATATATTTCATTTTACCTTGCTTTTTTATGGTTTATTTTTAATTTTAAAGGTACTTTAAATAAGCTTAACAATCTTCCTAAAGAAAAGGAACTCCTCTCTCCAAAGCAACTAGCGAAAATCCAAATTGCTCACTGTGACTGGCAAGCCCGGGGCATTCTTTGATGTGCTTCCTACCACGTTTAATAAGGCTAAGCAGTTACTTCTGATTCTGAGGCAAAAGGTTTGTTTATAGCTGAGATCATGTATTTATGTAATGCGTTGTCTGCGTTTTCTGCATCTGTTTGCAAATACAAAGTAAAATGACCATAGTTTCTTTGCATTTTTCTTTTTTGACCTTCTCTAGCCAGTGACATAAGAGGCATGAGCAGTGGCAGCCTCGGCTAGCAGGTGCACTCAACATACAAGCTTTTGGTGTGTACACGTCTCATGATTGACTCTCAGAAAGCCTTCAGCGTCAAAACTCCTCTCCAGCCATTTTTCCCCTTCCTTTATTAAGGGTGGAAGATTGCTTGCGTTGGCTTGCTTCTGATCAGACAGTTTGAAAATGTCCAGAGGGCTTTGCACAGTATGGCAATCATACGAGTGACACACGACTGTACGTGTTCCCAGGGGCTCCAGGTCTTCAACCCAGGGCAGTGAAAGTTAAGCCCATCCTCACTACATTCTGCAGCTTTTGTATTGCCCTGAACGAGGGCATTCACAAAAGCCCTGCTACTGTCTTTGCAACCAAGGGTAATAGTCGTGGTGACAGTTACAGACTGACTCTTCACTAAAAATATTTTCATTTTGTTGCATTGAGTAAACCAAAACATACTTTACCTGTACTGAACCACTGTTAAATTCTGTTCCCCACAGTGCCTTGCACATCGGATATACCTCATCCAGCTTGACTTACTGGGTTCTCCACCATCAATAAAGTGCTGCAGTGTCCCATCTTGGTCATATATCTGGGGAAGATGTCACAAGGTCAAGTAGTTAGAACAAATCATCAGCAATCATTTTCACTGCTCTGCTGGTGTCTCTCTGAGCCTTTTCGAGGAATCTATTGCCATGAGATTTGTCATTGCATATTGATGCTCTTAGAAATCTACATGGAACAGCAGAATGGGGGATACAAGTTTATCATGTTTCTTTTATCAAGCCAATCTTTTTGTATTAAACATACTTGTGGTGTCTCAAAGATGTGACCATGTTTCCCAAAGAATATTTAACCTATTTTGACAGGCTGGCCTTAAATAATGAACTGCCAGATAAACAAGAAAATCTGGATGTAAAGCCTGCGTTGAAATGGCTGGAACATCTGAGCGAGGGGCAGTACTAATCCCTAAACAGGCATCCCTTCCTTCACATCGCAGTTGCAGCAAGAGCTTGTATTTCAGCAACCTCACATGATACATCAGGGAGCTGTAGGATTCATAATACCAAAACAAATGAGACTAGGAGGAAAGAGAGAGTTGAAGATGCCTTTAGAAGCTCCCTCAAGACATATAATTTTTTTGAAGTAGTGAAGGAGAAATCAGTCCTGAGCGAATCATGGTTTTCCTAAACATGATATCCCTGTTAAGGACATGAGAGCCAGTTGCAGTAATTTTTTTAAAAAGAGAGTATTATGTCTCTATTTGGCACTGGATGCTGCCTCTAAAGTTGAAGAGCTCTGAGGACTGCAAAATGATGAGATGCGTGTTTCATGCACACCTGTAGTAGTGACTGCATAAAAAACGTTATCTAGGAAGTGCTAATCCTCGTAAAAGCACGTGGTCTTTCAAGATTACCTGCTAACTCAATTATTTTGTAAATTTCAGAAATACATCTGAACAATTAGGTGCCTACCTGAAGCAAAGCTGATCTTCACATCTTTTGCTGCTCCACAGACACCATTTGCTTTAATAACCCTAACCCAAAAATGCTATGCCTTTTGAGATTGTCTTCTTCAAAGTACTAATTCTGCTAATTAAAGGGGAAGCACCTTTATTACATTTAATTGAATATTTATAAAGCAAGTAAATTAACAACCTTGCACTTCTATTTCAATATTAAGAGAGTAATCTCAGAAATTATGTGACTATATTCAATATTTGTCATTCATTAAAATAATATTTCCTACAATGCACACAAAAACATACACAAGAATCAGAATCTAGTTCTTAGCTCTACCACATGAGAGTCCCAAATTCAGGAGTCAGCCTTGCTTTTGCTTTTGACCAAGGACTGTGAGTAATTAGGACCAATATATCCATTGCTAAAGCATGAGAGACAGGGAAATCAAATGTCTACAGAGATCCTTATCATTTGTTCCCGAGAGTCTATGACAAGGACTAGGTGGAGCCCAGCCAGATGCTCCTGGTTTGGAGAAGAAAGATGCTACCCCAGCATGTACTGAGCAGTGGAATAAAGTCAGAGAAATCAGGAGTCCTCAGAGGCAAACTAATTCTGCAGTATCAGGGATTTCATTTATTTTTTATACGTGGTAACTTGTTGATTATTAGCAAGGACCTATTCTTATGTAGACATGTTAATGTGTGTTGAATACATGAACAAAATATGCTAAACAATAAAAATCTGTAATGGAAATTGAAAAGTTTTACAGGAAATCAGCCTATAAAAAGGAAGAATATTGAAAATTAATTACTAACAGTGCTTGGCTGGGACTATTTTGGCAATATCTATCCAAACAGTCTCAGCACAATGTTTATTATCTACTCATTTTCATGGTGCTTACTAACATAACAATATATGGCTTAACGTGAGACAAAAACAATTCCAATAAATAAAGAGCTGACAGCTTCCTAGTCCCCAGATGATATGAAAAAAGAAAGACAAAGACAACTGCCATAATCAGCACTGATAGCCATACCTGGACACACAGAACTTTGTGTATATGGACAGTCCTGAGCTGACATGAGAAATTAAAACCTGCCATGAAAATGCAGGACTTTCTCAGGCCTTGGCCTGGAGTAAGAAAGACTGCTCTACAAGCAAGACTAAATATTTTCAACTGCTTTATTCTTGCAAGTCCTGATGCATCAACAACAACATGCTTTCATCTCCTTGGGGATATTACTGACATTGCAATAGAGCTGCATAGTCAGAATCCATCCCACAGCATTCTTATCGCTGTTCTTCCACAAATGGAAACCCAGCTGTAAGGAAGCAGAAATCTTAACCTTAGAGGGAAATAGCAACATTGTATTGTATGTGTTTATTTGTCAAATTGCATCATGCAGGTTAAAATCTGAAAAAATAACCCAAACCTTGATATGGTTATTATTATTCATATTGCCATCATGCACTAGTTCTTATTCATGTTACAATTTCCTAAGTCTGGCAACCACTATATAATTGCTTGAAGAAACCATCACAAGGGAGCAAACTATGACCTCCCATAACAGGAAAAAAAAGCAAACTTGTAGTGCAAGTTGTGAACTCAGTCATTATAACAAACTTAATGGATATACATATTCACCTGCACCTGTATTACACATATATATGTACTTAAATACTCATAGTATCTATTAAAAAAAAACTACTGCAGAATCATGTGATAAACTGATGTTACTGAAAATCTTTTACTACCTCAGTGGATCACTATATCCATCTATGCTGGCATAACTTCTAACACATTGCAAGAGCCTAATGGCAAAGTAAAATACCATTTCTCCCACTCGCTATGGAGAATGGATGTACTCTTTCCTGTATCTCACAGTAGTCATTGATCTAAGCAGTGGAAACAAAATCAGCTATTTCATTTTTCTACTTTGATTTACTTGGAAGTGTTACTTAAACTGCTTACTGGATCTTTTCTCTCTTGTGACCCAAAGTACTCGTTAACAGTTGTTTTTGCTGAGTTTTAAGAGTTTTGGGTTTTTTTGCTTTTGCTTTAAAAGTTTCAAAGCTTTAAGATTTTTTTATGCTCTGTTCCAATTTTTGAGGCATGCGCCAGACTACTGGCAGAGACCAGAGTCTGATAAAAGAGGGCTGCAGTCACCTTCCCATTTGACATGCCTTGTGTTCCTCCTTAGTAGTTCCCTTATAGTTAATTAACTTCTTAATAGGTTCTTGACTATCTATGGGTAGTTTACTGCTATGTTACATATCAAGAGACTCAGAATCTGAAGCATATTATTCCATGAATTTCATCCTTCAACTTTAGAATACAACAGAAACTACTTTATTTTCCAAGAAAGTAAGTCCAAAGTGTAATCAGCACAATTCAAGTCTTCTTTTTTCCATTTTTATATCCCTTTCCTTACAAACACCAGTTTGCCCAGTAACCAAGACACAAATTCAGAAAGGCATGAGATGAGGCACACGATGAAATTTCTTATAGGGTTCCACTGTTATTCTTCATGACCTACACATGCATTCTAACTGGGAAATATGGGAAAAAGAAGATAGGATGTGAATGTACTGATACTGGTCAAATGAATCTTGTAATGGTATGCAAATCTAGATTAAATATGAAGGATTGGATTTATTACTTGTTGGATTGGTTATTGATAATTATTTGGAGGATGTAGATACTGAAACTTATAACGACAATTACAATAGCAACACATAATGGCAATAATAATATCATTTGTAAAGCACGTAGAGTCTCATATAAGTGACGCTCTAAAATCTATGAATGACTATTACTAAGAAAAATAAACAGCAGTTGCTGGAACTCTGACAACATACTAAGTCTAGGAAGGACCATGTAAGATTTAAGGAGTACTCACAGATAAGGCAGAGCACTAAAGAGCCTTCTGAGAACTCTCCATTACTTCAGTACTGACATAGTCAGTATTGCTCACTTGGATAGACGGGGACAAATGTAATTCCAGCACTGGAGACTGTTGTTCCAGTTTCTGGTATAAATGCCACAGAATGTAAGAATAAAGGAACTCAAATGTAATAGCACAGCTGCAGAGAAAGCCAAGCTATGAAGCAATGAAAAACAATTTCTCAGAAGAGACAGGGAGAGCAAAAATGGTTAGTTCGTTGGAGTTCTTTCCTCTCTATCAACTCTTTCCATGGCCTACTAAAGGATTGTGTCTTTAGAAATTATGCCTGCATTTTATTTTTCCATTTACTCAAATAAAAAGGGTATTAGCATACAATTTAATCTACCTCTCATTTTCCTTGCTGGCAGAGGGAGAAAACACTGGTCCTAGAAGTGGAATTTTTCTTTGCATGTGCATTTGTATTGTACAAGTAGCTATTAGGATCATTTTTTATGTTGCAAGACATCAAAAGAGATGTGAAGAAAACCACAAAACACATAAGAATTGTTTCTTACCATTAGCAGAGATTCTTGCTTTTTGCTGTTCACTGCTATTCTCATTCACATCACATGCATTAGGTCATACAATTTTCAAATCACTCAGCACTAGCCTTCTCCTCCCACAACAAGTTCTACCCTTGACTTCAGTGGGAAGAGTCAAGAGAACAAGGAGTACTTTTGATGGGTACCCATATTTCATAAATCATCAGCTGTGCATTTAAAAACCACGGATGTACTCTAAACTACTGGAAATATGGAGAAAAAGGCTGTAACTGATTAAATAGACTGACATGTCCAATATGGTAGCTTCCATACAAGTTATACTCTTTCTATGATAATATATGAACATATACGCCACAGCAACACTGACAGCTTCTTCCTTTGCTAACTTAGACATCAGAACTGACTAATCTCTATATCAGGCAAATCTCACTACTGTGAGACCTTGCTTTTGACATAACGACACTACAAGATCCTCTACAGGTGACTGTATCCTAAACAGAAGTTGAAAACAATGCCAAAAAGAGCAATGTTTAGAGCCAGGGTACTTAGCTGACAGTCTGTAAAAGGTGTGCAATTACCGAAGATTGCATTCTGAGAATATATAAAGCCTATTCCAGATAGTAAAGACAGCAGCCCTACTTGCATCTTTTTATCTGAGCCAGCAACACCCATTGCCTGACACATCCTGATGCATCCTAAACTTTGGAGTCCAGTTTTCTCCCTAGGGTCCATAATTCTCTAGCCGCTCAGACGTATTTCTCTGTCCATTTGCTCATTTGGACATTTGGAGAAGAAAATTGCAGGCAAAAGGCCCAGGATTTGTACGTCTGCTATGTTCCTTTTTGAGCTGGTTCCACCATTACGTTATTGCCTTTGAAGGAAACTGCCATTTCTTTCTTTCTTTTTTTTTTTTTTTAATTTGCTTTGCAGCATTGTATTCATTCCCTTGAATAAACTAGTACTGTAAGTAAAGTTGAATACACATATGCTTTGATAGATTGGGGGAGAGTGTTCAGGACACTACTGGTAGAACAGAGCTCCACAGCCATCTTAACAAATGACAAGGAAGGTTAGTTCTTCCACAAAGAAGAAGAAATAGTGAACACTTTTATGAATAGCTCTGAGACTCACACAGGTAAGTGCACAGTAAAACTCTGTGATTTGAGTTGCGTAAGGCTGTGATTGTTCAGCAAAATGCCAATGGGCTCTAGTGTTTATTACGACACGCATATATTATGTATTTGTTCACATTTCTAATATGTCAAACGGAAAGTAAACTGGATTGTATGCATGACTTGATACTCATGCATACATTTAGGTGTTCTCATTTAGACTGGATTCTGTGTAGTACATTGATGCCTAGCTCTCCCTTCGAAATCAACCCACTGCCAAAGGACCTCATTATCTAGAAAGTTCGAAACATTCAGAAGATGGTATAGGAACTGAAAGAGAGGAGACACCTGACAAAACTCCCTGAATAGATTACATTTAAGGAGCGTAGTTTAGGCTGACAATCAAGCTACAGCTGGATTCATATTTGATGATAACAACTGTTTGAATGCTTTTAGACCTCACATGTCTTTAATATTAGGAGCTGATTTAGAGGAGGAGGGCCCTTCTGAATCTGTGTCTTCTACCTGTTACACACTGTATGAGAAAGCTGTGTAGAAACAATCATGCATTTAGTCATGACATCTTTCTCCTTTCATTCACTATTTGGTGACCAAGTGAGGTCATTCAGCAAACATTTTAAGAACAACTCTTAGTCTCTCTAGATGAAAGAAAATATAATGTACAATGAAAGTCAGAAGCAAACTACAATGCATGGAAAAGTCTCCAAATATAGTTCAACTAAAAAGAAACACTGATGTTGATAGATAATGATAACATCATATAACCACATTCTTTACAAAGACCACCTCTCTCACTCTGAAATACTTTGTAAATCACGTGCTTTTAGATTACCTATACAGTAAACAGGCAAATTATTCTTAGCCAGTACAAAGAAATGTCTATTCATTACATTGTGATAACGCTAACTTTGATGCCTAATAAATATTATTGAATCTGTAATAATAAACCACACACATAAAACTAGTATGAAAAAAAATACTAGTATACTTGTCAGCAACCTCATTTTACTATAAGTGGAAACATTTGGACCAGTTCCCTGTTCATCTCTATGGACATTATTTCAGAAAGAAATTAGTTACAAATACTTCTCATATATTCCACTGTTGCTTGATAAGACTAACTGATTTGTTTTGCCACTTAAAATATGCCTTTAGATTCTTTATGGACAGAGATCAGAATTAAAAATATAAATATGCTACAGATAACACTTAAGCTCATTGGTTTATCATGAAATAAGAATTCTTTGTTTTTATTATTATGTAGATAATGAAAGCTAGTTACCACAGTCTTTACATGTTTATAGAAATAAATCTATGTCACTTACTAATTACTTACTTCCAAGCGCTTCTATTTTTTAAATAACTGGGTAATATTTCGTTGCCATGTAGAAAATGCAACAACCCACGTAAAGAAAGATTTCTGCTTTTGCGATTTTTGTGTTACATGCAAAATGTTGTCAACTTCTTCATACTTTGAATTAGCATGAAGATTTCCAAATGTTTCTAACTGCAACGAAGTATTCTGCACTAATATAAACTATTAACAGAATAGAAATCTGAAATAAATGAGCAAGGAGGAAACATCAGGAGGCCTCACTGGTTAAAATCGGACTAAAACGTTCTCCAACATTTGTTGGCAATAATCTCCCTGGGATGCAACACTCCTGTGAAAAGGCATAGAAATATATCCCGACAGCCAGCAGTCTTTAACTGCTTACACTATGCAAAGCAATTTTTTACAATTAGCCATATCTGATATGACATGTACATCTTGTAATATCTGCTTAATGTTTCTTCTCTTTAATCTAGCAGGCATCATCTAGCGAATTTTATAAAAGAAAATACTTGCCAACTAATATTAAAAGCTATTTAGTTTTAATGTTTCTCAAAGGATAATAGCATATGAAATTATAAATATTGTTTTGAACTGTCTGTGCTAGGTGAAAGGCTTCATCTCTCACTTAGACCCCAGTCCAGCAAACACTTACGCATATGTTGAGGTCCCATTGATCTCAATGGGACTACTCGTGTGTGAAATCAAGCATCTGTGTAAGCGGTTGGAGGACTGGGGCCTTGTTCCAGAAAGTGTTACGGGAGCAATGCCCCGCTGATTATGCGGACTTCATTAAATTATTTATTTTTTTTTTAAGTCAAGTCTCAACGATTTGTTTTGACACTAGCCCATGGAGGTCCTGGAACAGCAGAGAATTACACATAACACAAACCTGTGTTACTCAACAACAGGACAAAAAGGGGAAGACATGGAGCAAAAAAAACCACAGGTGAAGTTGGAAACCTGCACACATGCAAACAAGTCTGTAAAGCGCTCTTGCAGTATCCACTGTCTTAACACAGCCTCCTCAGTGTGTGCTCTCACGCTCTCCTGAGAGGCCCGGGGGCAGGACAGAAAAAGCAGTAGCACTCCGGCTATGGGCCATCCTGTGACAGAGACATTTTTGCTTGGTGTTGGTATTTGTGGCCTGCTCCCTGCGCTGTGTTCCTGTGCAGCCCTGGTAGCAGGAGACCATGGGGAGGCAACAGGCTCAAGTTGTTCTCTGCAATCTCGTTTATGGGGAATGTGGAGCATGAAGAGAAAAAGTGTTGCCAATCTAGGCTCAGTAACCAAAGAGACCATGAAAAAAAAAGCAGACTAAAAAGGAAAAGATGGTTTAAAAACAGGGAGGGAAATGATCAAAGCTGAAATAACCCTAACAGAGGACTCACACCTATTAGCTGGTAGATGTGTTTCCCAGTACCTACATCAGGAGTTACAAGAAGACTGTAAGGGCCTGATGCTGAAAACTTGCTCTCACTGGTAAAGCCTCATCAAACTTACTCAGTAATAAAGCTCCTAAGATGACATTTGGAGCCAGGGAATCAAGATGGTTATGATGATCTTTGCTGCCCTCAGTACCTCTGAAAACATGACTGGTTCCTTTGCAAGGCAGTAACAGAGCTTTGACCATTTTCTTGCAGCTACTCAAAATCCTTAGACATTGCAAAATGAAATGAAAAAGTGTTTGTTTCATATTTTTTCATTCTTTTACAAGGAATCAAATATTCCAGAAGGGTCATCTGTCGTTCAGCTGAGATGTTGTTTCATTTCCATATGTTCTTCCCATTCAGTTGGACAAAGAATTAAAAGGACAAAACAGCTAACCACAAACATATTGTGACAGAGGACAGTACTCCAAAGCAGCATGTACAAAAACAAGGTTTGGCGGATTTCATCACTCAACATCAAGCTAAGCAATGCAGCTGAAACAAGTGAGTGGGTACACAGCTCCTAAGGTGACTTACTGATAACTTGGTGACCTTAGAGAAATCACTCAGGACCAAAAGACACTCGTAAATGGAAATCATTCTAATTTATCCAGATCCTAATATGTGAGAAGGAATGAAGTTACAGGGAGAGCAAGGAAGGTCTGTTGTTCAAATGTGACTCAGGACTTACCTTACTACTGACCAAGAGGAAGCTGATGGCACAAGGAGAGAATAGGTACTGGTCCCTCACTCCTCTAATTTCTGTTCAGTATATTTTCAAAACATGGTTTCAAACCATTTTTTTCACAGCTTTGTGCATGAAAATGTGTCTATGTGTTAACTGGCACTTCGAGGAAGGTAGCGGATTTTAGACTTACAAATCCCAGACTCAATGCTTAGTGATACTTTCAGACATACTGAAGTATGGCATATAAAATATATGGTACAGCTATCGTTCTGTAAATGAAGCTTGCTAGATTAGGGATTTTGTTTGTTTTCACTTTGAAGCACTTGGGGCTTCTCATTCTTTTCTATCCCTTTAGGATTTTTTAAAGCTCCAATACCATATCCCCTAAGCATGCCAAGAATTGATTCAGAAAGATACCTATCTTCTCAAGCACAGAGCTCCTAGAGACACTCTCAATTCAGTAGGAAAACAGGCAAAAATCCTTTGGCAAGTTAGACTTTAAACCGCCACTGAAGTCACTGGGACTCAAGTTCTTACTTACTTGGACACTTTGGAACCCTACATGTTTGTCTGCTTTTTGGGCAGGTAAAAACAGATATAATTTGCTCTAACTTTCTAAGCAAGACTTTTGCCTTGAGATAGGGAATTTTCCTATTTCCTTTACATGTGCCATGAGATGCTATGGTCTCACTGGAAGTCAGGGGTACTTCAGGGAATCATGGAATCACTGGGGTTGGAAGGGATCTCTGGAGATCATCTCACCACCTCACAAGAGTGATTACCTCCTCCACCTTCACTTTGAAATTCCTGACTCATGGTTCATGGGCATTCTATGAGGAAAAAAGGAACTGAAAGAAAAAACTCCTAATTCAGAAATTAGTTACATGGAGAAGAACCCTTCTGCAATGAATGCCTGTCCACAAGCAACCTCGCTTCCATGCAACGTCAAGAACACTGCTTTGTTCTGACAAAAGCATTGCTGCCTAGTGTAGTGGTTGTGACCCACGGATAAAGGTTTGTCACCGGACTAGGATGCAAAGAGTCTAAACCTAAGTTTCCACTAGAGTGTCTGATGGCCCTGAGCAACCCACTGAGCTTCCAGTGACTGCTCCAGAAGGCAGGCAGATCTGCTCAAGTTCTGTGCCTTACCTGTCAGCCCTGTCTATATGTCTTCTATGCTTTCCAGGATTTAAAATGGCATTAAGCACCTCTGTTCAGATTCTGGAATTGCTCTGCAGATGCCTGGGCTCAGCTCCTGCTCTGAGAAAGGTTTGTCACATGACATACAGCAAGTACTTAAACTCTGTGTCTTGATCCCGTGGCTGTAGAAAACAGGGGGGTTGATACTTTTTTTTTGTGCATCATTTGTTTATCTTCAGTCTTGAGTTCATAAGTAAATATGGGTAAGGACTGTCTTTACAGTGTATGTGTAGAACATCTATCTCAGCAGAACACCCATTTACTACTACAGGACAGACTCCACAGATAATTCTTTCAATCTCTTTTTAAAGTCTCCTTAAGGCTCACCATAAAAGAGGAATTTCAGTAAAAATGACATATTTTAGAAAATATACTTAATTCCTTTGTGAGTTTTAAATAATGAGGCACACTGATATTTTTAGTTTGGAATATTTTGGAATGTCTGGAATGCTAAGTTCCCCAGATGATGATTAAGAGGTCAAGTAATAAAGTATATGATAAACTATGCCTGAGATTCCCCATAAAACAAATGAGTAATGGCTGTACAAACTGTGTCACCATGTTTTTATATCCAAAAAAAATGCCTGTGCTGTATTATTCCTTCAAATTGGTTAGACTATAGGATTGTCAGAAAACCAGCATGGTGATGGTTAGTTTGCAACTGCTTTGGGGCTGAAGTCAGAGCCAAGAAGCAGATGAAAAGGGTGCATTAAGGAGTCATGCTGGTGTGGCTAGTGGACGCATGGTGGAGAATGTGAAATGGGCTTTTTTTCTCACCAGAGTGCAGGCCCAGTATTGGTAAGTATCATGTTAAGTTTCTTTGGAAGAGGGATTGTTTCTGTGAGGATTATAACATTAGATTAGAACATTGCTTGAGTCACAATCACAGGAGCCCTCCAGAGCTGTTAAGCATTTGGCATATCTCACTTATCTCTAAGGGTGGCAGGGGCCATCAATACAAAGTGGACCATCAATCAATCTGAGGTCTTCTTCAGACATTGCCTGTCAGCTGATCAGAGGAAGACTTTAGGGAATCAGCTTTCCATTATCAGGATTTGGTCTGTGATCAGAACAAGCCACTGAACCTTTTACTTTTCACTTGGCAAAAACATACACACTGGAAAAAAGTCCTGACAGTTCATTCATTTTGCTCCATCACTGGAGCCAGATGATGTTTGACTGGGGAGACCCACCCTCTTTGATGTTGTGCTCTTTTGAGAGTGCCCTGCTGTGAAAAAAATTTTCTCCTTCCAAATTAAAGAGAAATATTTCTGCGTCCAGCTGTTACATGTGACGTTTACCATTTTTCAGTGCATTGGCTTTGTGCCATCTCACAGGCTGTGTTTCAAGCCTATCTTTTTCCCTTCTTCTCAGCAGCAATATCCACAATGTATTAGTGTCTCCAACTTCTACATAACATCAACACCAAAAGGGAAAATACAAGTAATATTGCATTGCTCTGAACTGCAGCAGCAATATTTACACACGTTTCTTTTGATTTTTTTTAATTAAAGCCAGCAATCATTTTATTACATGAAATAAAGGATAAAACTCTTGAATACAGTCTACCTATGAAAAGTTGACTCCAGTTTCATTCTGATTGCAGCAGACAAACCATGCTGAAGCAAAGCCTCTGTAGAATTTATTTACCAGTTAAATGAGTGTGGATGTTATTAAAACTTGTTTCATGTGTACTGAGTCCACATCAAAAAAATGGCATCCGTTCAGCAGCCCTAGCTCTGTTTAAATTAAGACAAACTTCTCATGAAAGCTTGAATAAACATTTAGGCTTAAGTAATCAAGAAAACCTGTATCTTCTCATATTTATTAAGTGTAATTTTTAGAGTTATAAAAACCACTGTCATGAATTGTGTATACTGTAAATAAAGGGTGGACTCATCATTACAATGTTTTGCCTATCTATTGAGGTGGATGAAACACAACAGGTTCCAACTGCTCTTCAGCTCAAGCTTTCCTTCATCCTTTTCATTTCCATATTTGCTGACATGGAAAAAGATCAATGTCTGACAGATTTTGACAGGGTCATTGTTGCAAACCTATGTTTTGTAATTAATCTCAGACTATGACCAGGAAATATGAGTAATTTTTGAGGGGCTCATCACATCTTCACATGTGAAAAATTAAAACTTGACTGAGAGCCTCAGTGGATGAGAATGGAAACACTTATTTTGGAAAATTACATGGATAATAACAAAAAATAAGCATTTCCTCTTCAGGTACTCACATTCTAGATTCAAGCCAAGAAAAAGTATAGTCAAGAAAGATTTGATCTAGAAATACGCAGTAAGGCTGTAACGTGCTCTTCATTTGCACGACCTGTAACTCATGAACTCAGTTTTAAAAATTGTAGAATGATACAGACTGCAAATAAATATAAATTAGCCTCTTTCCAAGAGACTAGCATGGAGCCAAGCTACATTCTGCAGGGCTTCAGTCAGTCCTCAGAAGCTGTCTGGTATCTAACAAAGACAGTACTGGGGCTGGAGATGTCCAAGCAACACAGAGATGTTGACAGTAACAGTGTCAGTAATTCAACAGGAGGCATGTTTCCTTGTTCCTGGAATGAATCAAACCCTGCCACTCCTAAAATTACATACAACACATATATATGCTCTATGGACATTTGGATCTATGTGTTATGCTGTTCCATGACTATAGCACCTTGTTACAAGAACATCATGTATGCTATTACACTTCTTGACATATTTCTGAATAGATTAAGCATTCTTTTCTTACTATTAATTTAAACTTTCTCTTCTGTATCTAACCAGTGCTATTAAAAATTCTCTTTACTTGCCTCTATTCTCCCATCAGCCACTGTCTCATCACGGTCTTTTTTTCTGTCCCTCATTCTATCAAGGCAGCAGAAAAAAAACCCTAAGAATGCCTCATCAGAGTAAAAACCAGACTGATTGCAAAGGTTTGTGTTCATCTTCTTTTCTATTCCATTCTGCATTTTCCTGTTTCATCTGTAGCACTATCCAGCTTACCTTTATCCTCCCAGCCTTTCTGAACTCTGCTCTCTGCCAAAATAAGAGGGCATTTTTTTTTGTCCCAAACAGTTTCAAGTGAAAATATTTAGACTACTTATGTAGGCTAACACAGATGCAACAGGTATATTTCAGAAACAGTTGAGTAGTTTGAGCATCAAATGTACTGGCCTTGAATGTTAACTTTTTTACAAAGGAACTCAAAGCAGATGAATTAATTAGAAATCAGTAGAACCAGTGATTATAATCCATGGCTAAAATTTTAACAGTAAAATGATTCATCCAAAACAAGTTTCATTTTTTTCCTGAAGTCTAAATTCTAAAAACAAAGCAATATAAACCAGTGCTTATTTTTATTATTTTCCAACCATCCTCAAATTTTAACACAAAGGGGAAATTAATCATTATTTAGCAGAGCTGCATGCAAAATTATTTTACTGGATATAGCCAAAACCTCACAATGTCAGTAAAGCAATAACAAAACCAAAATGTTTTGGAACAAGTTTTTGTTGTTTTTTTTTAAAATCATTTAGATTATTTCAAGATTTTATAAACCATAATAAAATGTTTCATTATAAGCTTACTGAGCTTTAAAACTGAAAGGAGTTCAGAAGTGAGAAATGAACTTTCTGTTAGAAAATGTAAAAACAACATGGTTAGATGATTTTGAACGATTTTCCCAAAGTTTTATTCATCAGAAGTTTCACTGAAACTGACATCTTAATTCAAACACTTTTAGTTTCTCAGCATTCTCTGGAAAAAAAAAAAAAAAAAAGAAATCGGTTTCCTTGGAAAACTCCAACAATTTGTAACCAGTTATCTGTTGCACAGGAGTGATAGGCTATTAAGGGCATATATAAAAACAGTCATGGCACCTAAGAGCTTGCAATCTAAAAGACACAGATAAGCCTAAATTAATTGGGAGACCCAGAAAATGTGATGAAAGTGTAACCTTTCCCCACTCCTTTCCTGTCTCTTTCTCTCTCATGCATAATCGGAAAAATTTTCTGCTTAAATACAAAGAGATTAATAGGGACTGTGACTTCACAGTTTTCCTGAGTTAAGCAGGAATTGCTGCACTTCCCCTCTGCCAGAAGAGAAAAACCTTAGGTTTCCCAGCACAGTAAGAGAGCTCTACCAGCTCTCTCCCATTCATGGAGAAAATAAACTCTGAATCCACATGCAGATAAGTTAAAACCTAAGTCCTTCCTGGCATGCTAGTATCCCCTGACTGCCAGTTCATTGGGAAGGTAGGTAACTGTCAGTCATAAATATTAGCCCATACATTTGAGGGCAAAGGGAAACTGAAGGCTTGCTAATGAAAGGGTGGGAGAAGCTAAGCAATGTGGGAAATCAAAGAATACATTTGTGTATTTTATGTAGGGGGTTCCTTAAAAGGAACACGCTCCTGCTAATAGCAAGCGAATGAGCCCTTGTTCATCTTCTTTTTAATGTCCCGTGGACTGTATACTTACTGTATGGTGCTGACTTTCCTAACTGGCTTGACCACTACACTTGTAAGATAAGAGAATATTAAAAATAACTGTGTGCTGACTTTTAGCCATACACTCAGATTAACTGTTTTCAAAGAATTTGATGAAGCTGTAATAAAAATCAATTTATCCATAGAAAGAAGCACTTCTTGTTCTCAAATGGCAGATTTATGATTTCATGCAAACATGAATGTCCTAGCGCTCACCCTTTTTAATAAGGAGTCTTTAAAAAGACATAAAATATTTGTCCTAATGAAGTAATGGTTTCCTAAGGTTTTGCTTCTTTTCTGTACTGCCTACAGTTTTATGTCTTTGTTGAAATGTGTCACTTCTTAAATTATGATGTTTTCCTAAGTCTACTATATTCTTTTTCTAACCCACACTAAGAAAGCACAATTGTCAGACATTATGTTTTGAGGGCGAACTGACCTCCAACATATTGTGGATAACATAAATTTCATATTTTATAGTTATTTTGAAAACATTCCTAAACTCAAACCCCTTGGTTGCTTAGTATCTTGAACTCTCTCCACCTAAAAACAGTAAACTAAAGAGGCCAATGTTTTCAGCCAAAAACCAAAGTAAAAGGTGAGAGGAGAAGATGAAAACGTACTTTAGCATTAGGGAGTCAGTGCTATTACAGAGTCACGGCCAGCTTTAGATAAGACACTGTACTGAGACAGCCCAAACAGCTGCTGCGATCCCAGGACTGTCATCTTAGCCTGTTCAAATTTGTCTAAAAACTCTCCAAGAAACTGGGAGTATGGGGAGAGTGAGACGGGAGAGGTTAATGCACTATGATTCTAGCCTCTGCTGACTCATTCTGTCAAAAAATACTGAGGAACATCCAACAGAATACGATAGTGTCAGGGTGGAAGATTTTGCTTCTTTTTCTCAAAGACTTTTTGTTCTCCAGTAGAGAGCAGAGAAGGATGTGAGTTACTCCAGGCTTCAAAGGAAAGACATTTATTTTGTCCAGATAAGTAAATTGTCTAGTAATCCCATGTGGCATCTGGATAAGAAATATATTATACTTACTAGAAAATTGAGCCAATCCTTGGAATCAAGGATGAATAAACAAACTGACTGAGAGGAAAAGACACTTACCAGAGACTTAATAATGAGGTATGTTCAGGAGCATTCAGTAATTTAAAGGCTAGTTGCTCAATAAGCAGGACTAATGACACTTTTTTTTTTAATATGGATGTGTGTCCTTTGTCCCCAAAACTTTCACTGTGGTAATAATTTCCACTTCTACATCGATTCCAGTGTACAACACTGGTATAGAAATATTTTTTAGTTATTACATACTTAGCAGTGCTCCTGATATCACTGGACAGCATAAGGAAGAGCAAAACATCTGGTGGAGCCTGTCACTGGTGTTCTGGGATATCTGGCCTTGTGATGTGTAAGTAGACAAGAGTGGTGACGAAAAACGCTCATAAAGAAACAGTAACTTTTGCTCAACAGTGAGATATTGATTGGGTCAGTGACCTTTGCTGATCCCTATTAATACCCATCTGCATCTTCAATAATCTTGACAGCATCCCAAAAGTGTATAACTTCTTTTAGAAGTCACATCATGAAATGGGAAATAGGAAGAAGGTGACGTCTGGAACAGTGCTGGACAGAAAAGGCACAGTGCACAGTTTGCACACGTTCAGCAAACCTTGTGTTGGACCAATTGCACAGGCAATAAGTCCAGATGCAGTCTCTGTTTTCCTGAATCTCTGGAAATTTAAGCTGCTGCATGTTTGGAAAAGCAGTTGCCATGACAATATAGAAAAGAGTGTGCCCTGTATGTTTTTCATATTTGACATCATTATATATACAGGATATCCTGTATTATACAGAGTGTCTGGCAGTCCTGAAAGAAGAAAATGACATTTCCTGTTGTCATTTACTTTTTTTTGCTATTTTTTTCTACATTTCAGGAGATTTAGCTTACATACTTATCAAAGTTAGTGAAAATGAAGGAGAGATTACTGTCTTCCTAGCACTTGAGTCATGACTATCAACTACATAAATTCTAGTCACTACAGGTAAATCATTAGCAGTAGCTAATTGTAGATAAAATTCATATTAATCAAATTCATATTAATAAAATTTTAATACCATTTTATGACGTATTTTCTTCATCTAAAATGTGATTTCTCAAAAAATGTTCAAAATCAATAAACATTTAAAAAGTCCTCTGCTTATAATAAAGATTGTAACATTGTAAATAGGATCTGAATCAGACCCAAAATCATACTGACATGAGCAACTCTCAACACAGAAAATTCTATGCAAGAGCTACAAATACTGTCAAAAGGTATCATGCTCCACAACGCAAAGCATCTCTGCTTCAGTCTCATAATTATGGTGTAAGTCCTCTAAAAGTCAGAACAAAAATAATCAGTAGCAAGCAGATAGCTGGCAGATTTTTAAATAATTGTGCTGATGGGAGAGAAAGAGCAGGAAGACCTTACCTCACTGACAACAAATGAGTGTAGCACTTTTCTCCTGTAATATTACAAAATATTTGTATTGCATCTGAGGTAAACCGTGCTATTAACATTGCAACTCTGCTTAAACACTGTCAAGTTTAATGGCACATCTACATATACTATGCACATAAATGAGAAAAAAATCCAAACCTCATCACATACATCATTCATATATTGCATACAGTCAGTCCTGAGATTTGTATTGATTTAATATCTTTGAGAGCAGAAATGAACAGGACTCAAAAGATCCATCATGATGCAATTATCCTAAGTTTTTCTTTTAAAATGCATCTCTGTTTGGTCCCTGCCAAAATAATTTTAACTGTAAACTTGCAAATGTCTCAATTACAAAACTGCACGGATCTGAACTATAATAGCCAAAGCTCAACTGTTTTATAAATACATTTAAAATATGGCATTAATATAAAAATCCTATATCATACAACCAAAACAATTTAATATAACTTGCTATAGCAATAACCAGATCATTTTTCCAAACAAATAGATAAACTCCATCATGTCATTTGAACTTCTTCTGACCTTCTGATGGCTACAATTGAGAACAAATGTTATCCAAGAAAAATATTGGTGGCTCTGTATTTGCAGAACAGAGAATGCTTAAACTAAGCAGCCTTTGCTTTAGTAGATATATTAGATGCATTGCATAGGGAGATACCAGCCCAGTTCTGCTTTCGTGCATATCAAGTATAATCACAGATTAGAAATCCTACTGATGTAGTGTGTATCTA
Organism: Tetrax tetrax; assembly: GCA_009806455.1. Classification (NCBI taxonomy): domain Eukaryota; kingdom Metazoa; phylum Chordata; class Aves; order Otidiformes; family Otididae; genus Tetrax; species Tetrax tetrax. The sequence goes on from WHYT01017288.1 coordinate 246,012, forward strand.
CACTGCAGTCAAAGTGACTGGGACAGATGCAGACAAATCCATTCCCTAGGTGTAAATTATCTATCTGGCTCATGACAGTAGGGCAATCACAGCACCATGGGCTGTCCATAAGGCTATTTACCATCCCTTTACTGTGAGTTTTGCATCCCATAGCAAGCTCAGTATTGCTGGATTTACATTATATATAAGGAGGAAATAATTACCTCAATTAAAGACAGTTGGCTTGTACCTGCCCAGAGGTGCAAACACGTATTTGGCTGCAATGTAACATGCCATTAGTAAATTTACAATAGGGGAAACTGATAACAAATATCCAGGCACTACTGATTATTTCCACTGTTCACATGCAGTGTAGAATGAAGTTTGTTAGTGACTTGAAGGTAGGATCCGTTTCATATTCAGTAACCAGCTAAGGTTAGGTATATAACCTGACTCTATTATCCAATGTCCTTGTTCAGACAATGGGGAGAAATATGCACCGTCACGAGGGCAATGCATCATACACCATACGCAAGGTTAAATGACTTAGACTAGATACTTAACTTGCTGATACTGAATGTTAGGGACTGAGGGTGCAAATAGGACCTGTTATAAATTGCCACACTCTCGATGGAGTTTACTAGGCTGGTGTTCAAAAAAGTCAGACATCTTTGTGTTGCTTTTGTATTGGTTGCTTTCTCATGCTCTTTAAGCAAAAAAAAAAATTGTATAAACAATTTTTAGCATCTTAACATTTGAGTGTAACTATTCTAGTGCATTTTGACTAGCAAAACAAGAATAGTTTATTTATATAAATACATTTACAAGTAAATGTATAGCATCCTGTCACTCTTAAAAATTCTTAGCATCCATTATGACTGGACTAAGAAAGAAGGCTGTCAAGGGATATCATTCTTTTTTCTTTTTCTTTTTCTTTTTCTTTTTCTTTTTTCTTTTTCTTTTTCTTTTTCTTTTTTTCTTTTTCTTTTTCTTTTCTTTTTTCTTTTTCTTTTTCTTTTTCTTTTTCTTTTTT
>WHYT01017288.1:258286-282510 GCA_009806455.1 Tetrax tetrax
TTTTTTTTTTTTTTTTTTGGTACAGTGAACAGCAGCAACAGCAGCTTTTAGCAGAGCTGTGGTTGTAATGCCGCTGAAAGCTGCTTCCCTAAAATTACCTTTCCTACCCAGTAAATTATTCCAGCAGGGCAACTCAAAAGCAAAAGAAAAAAAAAATCTTTTTTTTTGTCATAGTCCTCACAAGACTACTGTGTTGGGAAAGCTTTTCAGACACATGCTGAGTCTGGAGTAAAAACATAAAAAAAACCAACCTAAAATAGTGTCACTTCCACTCAATTTTAGTTTCAAGACTTGACTGGCTGGGATGCCTCAAGTCATTCTCTGGAAGCCTTGAGATAATATGCAAGTGGCAAGAATATGAGTACGTCTCGAGCCTGACAATAATTGCATACCACTGCTTGCATCGCAGCAAAATCTTGATGTTGCAAATTACAGTATAAAATAATAGAGCCTGGTGAGCCTACCAATTTCAGCCTTATCAGACGGAGAAGCAAAAAGGTTTTACTTAGATTAAAGGCTCCTATCTTTCTATCAGAAGAAAGGCCAAGGGACAGCATAGTTTCCATGCAAAAGATGGTAGTGACTCCAAAGAGTCCACCACTCCACGGCAGGACCAGGTTGAACTGGGAGAGCAGGTGGGCTTCCAGCAAAGCAGCTGTGGCTCCCCTTGCTGACCTGCTCTTTCCAAAGGCACCACAGCAGATCACTCAGCAACCACTGTCCCACCACAGCCTTGTCCCATGGCGGACGTGAGTCTCTTCCAAAGACAGAGGTTTTTGCAGGTCTCTTCCTTAACAGAGGATAAACCATCCCTGTCAAAACTGGGTCTGTGGGATGCAAATTATATGCAGTCTTGTCCAAAATGAAGGACCAGCTCTCCCCTCCGGCACAGTCTAGTCAGACAGATTTAATCAGACAGAAAGTCGTCCTGGTGCTTGCAGCAGTGTAAACTGACAGGAACTGAAACGCAGGCGACGGTACAGCGTATCTTCAAAGACTGAACACAGGCTCTAAGAGAAAAGATTGTGTGAAACTATGTAACAGTGTCATCTAGTGACTCTTGCCATAATTTTATTATCCAGACAGCGCAACCAGCTACAAGGCAGGCCAGTTTCTATCCTGCTGAAGCCAGCTGTGCCCATACTCTATGTTGACACTCGGCGTTCAGCTATGACAAGACTTCACAGGCAAACCGAGCACCTGCCCGCACAAATATGACATTTGAAAACAAGTGTCTTATGAGTACACGGACATCCTGAGCTGCGTATGTGGAAATCCTAGAGGAATGCCAACACCAGGCATGGTGCAGGTCCTGCCTTGTGTCAAGAAAAGCATCTGTCAGGATGGTGCTGAAACACAGCTCACGATTATACCACCTAGTGAGACCCCTTTGAACTCAGTCCTCCGTGAAATCTGCAGGACAACGTTTTGCAAGGTCCTGCAGACCACCAGGGAGCCATGGACAACCGCTTGGTAGCCGCTGGTGGAAGCAAGCGCAGTTACGAGTAGGCAACTTGGCTGAGATTTTTCTAACATCTGACCCTAAGAGCGAGGATTATGTATCTATAACCAGTGACTAAATCCTGTACTACAGCTCCGTATTTCTGAGCACACCCGCTGAACGGGAGCTAATCTGTTCACAAGGCTCATGAGAGCCCATTAGCATGACACTGAAAGAGACGTTTCTTGCTTTCATTCTTTTTGCCTGAAAGCCTCTTTCTCACATAAGAAAGCACATAACAAAGACCATTAATAAAAATGAAAAAGCTTAACTAATATACTGAATTCTTTCCTTTTTAGAGTTATGAAGTTCTTCATAAAGTGTAATACTTGCAAAAGAATACAGTTAAAGGCATGAGTATTTTGTTATATTTCCATTATAATTAATTAAACTGTCAGAAACAGCGTTGTCCAAAGAGCATTCAGTCTTGGAAAATCTGGAAAATGTAATGCAAATGTGACACTTGTCTATAATTCCTGTAACAGTTTATAGGGGTATAAACCACACTGCAATCTTTATTAGCTGTTTATAAATAAAAATAAAATAGAGTAAAATAGAATTAAATAGAATAAAATAAAATAAAGTTTAAGAGAATTGGATTTTTTGCATAAACCTTCAATTTCAAATCACATTCACCTCCTGCCTTTGCTTTGCACTGTACTTCTTAAGTGCTTTAAATGTTACACATAAAAAATTAATGTAAACTCTCAGAATATTAAGCATAAGTTTTGTCATTTGATAATTATTTTTTTTTGATTCTGCTGTGAGCTTAACACTCAAAATTAAGTTTAAAAAAAAAAAAAGTTATCCAGTTTCAGATTTTCTCATTTGCTATTTGCACATACCGTGTACCTGAAAGATTCGTGCCATCTAATTAGCGACCATCATAATGAAGAGCTCAGCACAACAGGCAAGTCTGATTTTTTTTTTTTTCCTATGACACTAATATCTTGTATTCTGCCTAATCACTGAGCTTTGCTCAGAGCCTTGATCATTGATTTGGGTGGCTTCAGGAGCAGAGTCTCAAGCCTTGCTGACATTATACGATGCAGCCTGATGTGTCACACTTGAGCACACTGCAATGACGCATCCAGGCTAACAATATTGAAAACTCAGCTATATTATACTATGCAGGTGCAATTCCTCATTCTGAAATAACTCAGCCCAACACCTAATTGTAGAGAGTAGATATATCCTTTGTGACCAAAAGGCACCAGCGTCTGATGACCATGCCTTTGCTTTTGGTGTTGTCAGCTCATCTGCATCTGGGCAAGGTCTGTAGACCGCAATCTCACAAACAGTTCTAACTAATTCATTGTTGACAGTCCCAACAGAAAAGTCAGGAAAAAAAAAAGGGGGGGGTGGGGGGGGGAATATTTAAAGTAATGCTTTTGGAGTAAGGCTAAGGCAAGCTGAAGAAATAAAGAAGAAAAGTTCCCAGATATGTGAAGGAGGCTCTTGGTTTTAATTTTGAAACAAAGTTATAAGCACTTTTCTTTGCCAGAACAGTCTTAGAAATATATAACAAAAGGAGAAGAAGAAAAAAAAAATCTAGCTGAATTTCAGCTCAGAGAAGCCCTGAACCTTCTTTCTGCAATATGAATAAAAGAACAGGCTGCTCTGCTTCCTTTCCCAGACCTGATGCAGTGGGCAACCTGAACCAGCATAATCTACTCCTTTTAGGAAGTGGAAATCTGAAGGTAACACGAGCTGTTCTCATGTCCCTGTTCTCAAGGGGGATGTCAGGGCCAAACTACCACTTCTTCAGCACAGCACCTCAGGACAACTCATGTCCAGCAGTCATCTTGTGTTCCTCATCCTCCACACTCCTGATCATTCCTTTCTCACACTCCCTAGATCCAGTTCTTCCTTTCCCCCTCTTTATCCATCCTTTCTTTCTTTTACACCTTCGCACACCTTTCTTCTCTCTCAGGCTTTTCATCCCAGCTCCACCCTGTGTTGCAAATGCAGCCATTCCTTTCTAAAACAGTGAAGCATTTGGATGCCTCAACAATTCAACGACACGTACATAACAAATCTGAGAAAACAGTATTTTTCTTGTTCCCTTGAAATTTATCTTCTTTATCTGCTCTCTTCCATGATTTCTTTTATGGCATCAAAATGACCACGTGCTAGCTTTATGCTGGGACAGTAATTATTTATTTCTGAGGCACATGACTCCAAGGTGCTGAAAAAACAAGCAATAAAAATGCGAGATTGAAAGAGATTCTTCTACAACAAGCTGTCTTAGCTTTTAGCCCACTTCATGAGGATATGATCTAATAACAATACAATGAAGTTGGGAGAATGCTCTGGAATCCTTCAGTGTGTGAGTTTGGGGTCCAGTTTTACACAGGCAACACCCTCAATACAGCCACATTTGGATTTACAAGGCGTATCTGTGAGGACAACTAGACTGGCATGATTTAATTTCAGACACTATTTTTTCTTCATAACCACAAAGAAAAATCAAACACATATGAGCAACATTCAAATAAATACATCTGATACCCTCATAAAGCTAATTCTGACTTAGAATATTTATAGCAAAATAGTGCAAGATTTTGTATGTGCTGTACAACCTCATTTGTTAAAAAAATATATTTAATAAGTGACAAGCCCAAGTGAAAAATTTTATATGATACTGGATAAACCACCCAAGTAGTTAAATCAATTCCTTTCTGTTTAATTTTGCTATTTGTTTTTCTATCTGAGCTGCCAATTTTCTAACATATTAGAGAAGAAGTAGGAAAGTCTTTTTGATTGATAACAAGCTCAGATTTTTGTGTCAGATCAGTAGAGACTTTTTCAAAGTAAGAATTCTGTATGTTGCTCTTACATTCTTAGACAATTATTCTACAAAATTTATTTAAATGCTCTTTTTTTAGCTGCTTTGACAAAAACACCAAAACAGTTCACATCACCCTTGACCCGCAGGGTGTACATCATCTTGTCAACATATAAACAAACACATGATGGGCTGTATTTTAATAGATTCTGTAAATATCAAGATCCAATTCATCAAAAGGTTTGCCAGAGTGACAGCTGTGGGGGTTGTGGTGTGTGGTTGCACATCCATTCGGTGTTGTTGCAATAGGATCATTGCAAGAAAATTCAGAGCTACTGTTGCTCTTTCTTCCATACTATTATTTCTCTGGAGCTCTGGGTTAAGCTGCAGTCTGTATATGCCACTTCATGTACAAGGGAAATATGCAGACTTCCGGGCAGAAGCCCCATTGCTGGCTTTTCTAATAATCCCTCTCCTCTCTCCCTCTCTTTATCAGACAATTCCTCTGATGTGCTGTGCTCTGTCAGAAAAGGAGGCTGAGAGGAATTTATAAGCACTGAAACTCTTACTTGGGAGAATGAGCAGAGCTCCGTTTCGATAAGGTTTACACAGACACAGTAACTTTTCTTTGTTGGCTTCATAGCTTCGTAGATTTTAAAGCCAGAAAGGTCTGTTCGATCATCTGCTCCAGACTATGTGTCATAGGCCATTAGCTTCCATCCAGGAAAAAGTGGGAGGACCAGAGTGCCATGAGTACCTGATGCCCTGATAATGGCAGGGAATTTGTAAGGCAAGAAATGCCCAGATGAACCAGCAAGCCAGGACGGCCACATCAGAAGCTGCAGAGATCATGACAAACCTCCAACGTCGGTTGCAGTCAGCCCAGGGCACAAATATGCTAGTTGTGAAATAAAAGACTAACACTTCAAACCACTGTCCCTGGCCCAATCCCTGTGGCAATTCTCTGACGCCACAACAAAGCAAAGAGAAAGCCGAATCTCCTTGGACAGGTGAGGGAAGAAATTCCCAGTAAGCACCCTACTGAAGATGAGACCCCTATGCAAAGTGCTACAAGGAAGATGGAAGCAGTCTTCCTCTGTGCATATATGGCCTCGGAGGTAAAGCAAAGGGTTTGGAGGTTCACAGACTGTGAAGGAAAAGGCTCAGATCATCCAATGCAAAGAAGCAGAACTTGACAGATCTAATGACCTTTTAAAGAGCCAAAGCAAGGCACCTGCCTCTTTTAGCAAGGTGTTCTTATGTTTAACTACTGCAAGACATATTTACCTTCTTGTTTTGAGATGTATTATTTCTAACTTCTATTATTTCTAACTTCAACTTCTAGCCATTGTATTTTGTCTATCCTGCCTCATCCATTGAATAGAAAAGCCTATCTGCCAGGTTGCTTTTCTTCCTCGATACGTAAGTGTCCATACAAAGAAGTCAAATCAACTCTGACCTCCTCTGTAATGAAGACACTATATTAAGTTCTACTAAGAACTTAATTGAAAGGCTTTTTTTCCAGAAGCTGATCACCTCCACAGACATCTTGTACCCTCTTCTCTTTTCCCACAGTTCTCTGGTTGTGCACTCTAGACATAAGGTAACTCTTCAAAGACATTTCAGTGACAAGATGCTATTCATTTTATACAATTTATAGTCACTATACCTCTTCTGCTGGAGAGTTAAATGCCATAATGCTCATGGACAACTCAAACACAAATTCCTACACTCATGCGCAAAGCCAAGGTCTCTCTCCTTGTCACCTGGTGCCTTTCCAACAGACTTTTCCAGGATGGAAAGCTGTAGAGACTGATGTATGAATATAAAATATTTGCCTGTTTTAAAACTCCTTCCATTTTTGTTTTGCTGGAACGAGGAGTAAAGTTGGAGTCTTTTTATTCACTAGCAAGTAAAATCACCATGAAACATAGAATGAAAAGACCTTAAAAATCCTGCAATCTGACACTGGGACAAAGCTCAGAAGTCCTGATTGTGGAAGTCACTCCATGGTTTCTGTAAGCTCCTCAACACCACCAGCTCCTAACAAAGCTGAAGGGAGTAACTGAAAGCTCAAAATTATGCAGGGACATTGTGGTACGAGCTTACAGCACCCAGACCTCCATTTGTACTATTTATAGCTGTCATGCACACATGAGAAGAATATTCTTACCCAATTGATTGTAGTTAGACACAGCAATTGATTTTTTTTTGCTGTTGTTTTTTAAGTAGTGAAGTTTACTAGAGGTTTTCAAGTTGTTAATATGAAACTATTCAGCTTTCACCATATAATTTGTGAGCATGATTTGGTGTGATATTGTACTTCCTAGTGCGATGCTAAGGGCACACTAAAAGATCTCTAAGAAAAGCCTTGCCTGCTCAAGAATGTTCACAAGGCTACCTTTTGTAGTACTCACAAGTTTTTAAAACTTTAAACTAGATCAAATATTTAAATTCATCAACAAGAGAGTGGGAAAAATCCAGAGTAGAAAAGTATGAGAACACGAGAAAATGAGTAACTCTGAAGGCTATCATTTCTTAACATTTTACCTGTGGCTTTCTGTGGGATATCCACAACTCAGCATCAGACAGTGCCAGCTCAAAAACTGAATAATAAATAGATCAGCACTGTGATGCTCATGAGTCAAGTCTAGCCTGGTTTGTGCAAGAGTGGTAAAATTACCTGTGATCTTTGAGAACAAAGGGAAATGATGGCAGTAATCATTCTACAAGAGCCATAGTCAGAGAGAGCCCCAGCTCTTTCTCCAACCTCACTGGCACTACATTGCCTTGCTGTCCTGTTCTCCATCTTCTTCAAACACATTGCTTTAGCAGCCTGCATCTGTCTGTTGTCCCAATTTTCCCTATGATCTAAAGGTCCAATTTTTCAGCCTCAATAGATACATGAATTCGTTGAGGTAAAGTGGAAGATAAGATATCTAGCTCTCTGATTTTTATGGTGAGACCTTCAAAGAGTACGGAGGAGGAAGAAATTCAGTCAGACTTTCAGTCTGTGGCAATCTGATCCATAGATGCTGCACTACAAAATCTTTTTTACACAGAAATTTCTCTGCATTATTTCTTTTAAAAATTTACCAGAGAAGATAATATCAAGTTGCAACGATTGACTATAGCATTATTTAAATAAAGCAGTGGAATAACTATTAATGTACATCCAGTCCAGCTTTGCCTGTGGAAGAGAAAACTTTTTTATTTTTAGAACTAGAAATGGATGCAGTCAACAGCAAACATACTGCTTATTCTCCAAATAAATTAAATCACCTTCCACACAGAAAAGGAATGCCAGTATGTTTGCCCTTTTCGTGGAAAGCACTGAGATCACTGTACGTCTTTTCAGAAATCACAAAAAGCATTTTTAATGTAAGATTTTAATATAATAAGTAATAAATAATTAGTAATAAAAAATAAAATAAGAACATAATAAAAAGTAAAAATGATAAAAAAGTAAGAAATGCTAAAAGAAAAGTAGGAAAAGGTAAAAAAATAGTAAAGCAAACACCATGGTGGTCTGTACCTTCACTAGGTTGGCTCTAATCATAAATTATTGCCAAGACATGGAATTGCCTTGGCTTAGCATCACTGTTGCTGGCTGTTTTCTCCATGGATGCAGCAGTAAATTTAAATTCTTGATATCTTTCATCTCGCAAAATGGATGATCTGAAAGTAAAGTGTGACAAAGAAAGGAGCATTTTTCCTGAACTGCTCCCTGACCAGCAGCTGGGTCCAGTACAGGAGCAGTGTGCTGCTCAGCTTCAGAGAGGGGAGAAGGCCTTGTGCAAACTTCTTCAGGGGCTGTCATTGTTATTTCAGATTGTGACTGATAGCAACCTGAGAGGCATTGCTAGCTATTTCTGATCATAAATACAGCACTATGACATGCAGGCCATAGAGTGGGAATGAATAGTGCAAAGTATAGTACATGGAGCTGTAAGATTTCAGAAGAGGTAAGTAATAATGTGGAAGACATAGAAACTCAGAATGAAGGATTAAGGAGATTAAAGCCCTACAAAGTCCTCAAAGTGATCCAACATGACAACTGGTATATCTTTAAAAAAGAAGCCATCTGATTTGACTTGGCAGCAAACACTGAAATCGTACACAAATTAGCCTTTCAAAAGTAAAGGAAAAATCTATTTCAAACAACGAAGTAAAACTTCTGCAACACTATTGCCTCTGGGACATGTCACTTTGGGTAATTAGGGCATAAAAATTAACATTTTATTAAATAAACAAAAACCCACAAAGGTTAAGAAAAGAGACAGACAAATGTAGTCTTTGGAGGAAAGGGAGGCTGCAGACCTCAGCCTGACCCTCAGCCATCTTTTGTTGGGAATGGCAGACCCCAAGGTCAAATAGCTACTCAGCCAGAGTTACTGTCTGAGCCCACCCAGGCTCAGATATTTAGCCGACTCTAATGTATGTTCCACCATATGGTGGGCTAGACACACCCCTGAGCCCACGCGGTTTCTGCGGGAGAACTCTCACTGTTGGAAATTAATCAAATCCCTAGACTGAGGACACAATAAGTACCGTTCTGAATAAACAAGCAAGCTAATATTCCGAAAAACTACCTCTTATTCTAAGAAACTTGAATGTGATCCTGATTTGATCAGAAAGGAAAAGAGAATGATATTCAGATGAGAAAACATTGATGTAAAGATTTGAACATCTATATGGCACCCATTTTTTTTTTCCTAAACATCTAAGTGTGTCGTCTAAGAAAGTGTCAATGTTCATTTTGGTTGTCTTTGTGATAAAATAGAATTTGCATCAGAAATTGAGCTTCCTAAACTCCTTACCTGACTTTTAAACGTGCTAAAAGACTTGCAGCAAATTAAACTCTACTGTGTTAGCCCATGAACAACAGAAGAGGTTCAGCTGGGTGAAAAGTTTTTGTCCCAATACAGAAACAAGACCTCAAATTTCTCAGGAAGTGCCTCTCACCAACCAAATGCCAGAGCCAGAGTGTGATACTTATCAATTTGCATGTTTGGGACAATGGAAAAGAGAACACTGCTGAAAACACAGCTGAGGTCTTAGCCTGGTACACTTTGTCAACTGTCCCAAAGGGTTACAGCAGCTTTAAGTGAAATTTGTAAGTCTGTGTAACCTTTTGTGCATTTCTGTTAGAGCTGGTCAAAAACCAGTCTGCAACCTCCACTTTTCTCCATGAAAAAAACCCATCTTGCTAAAAAGCAAACTTTTTTTTTCAGGAACTTTTCAGTTTTGCTGAAGTATTCTGATTATAGTCACGCACTAGTTAAAAATGAACATATTTATTTTTACAAAATTTTAATGTTTCTTCCTGAACTTTACAAATGTATGCCATCTAGAGGCATCTAACTAACCTGTACACCAGTTTTCCTGCTCTAAAATGGAGAATGGCAGGGATGACAATCAGATTTTTTTTTTTTAAATTGGTGTCTTTTTTTTACCATCAAATGTCAAATCTTCTCAGAATATTTGCTCTGAAAGACAACTCATGTTTTTTAGAGGTGGACAAATGTCACTGCTACCACAGCTGTTACTGAAACCTTCTGGTCACAAAAAAATGAATTAACACAAAACTAGGGAAATATCTGTAGCTCAGCTACACACGTGTCTAATTGGAAATGAAGGTGTGCTTTATTAGCAACTGATTTCACAAATAAAAGAATATACCCAGGTCCTTCTAATTTCTCTCTAGGTAATTGTGCATCTCTTTCATCTCCTTCCTTTACTGGAGCAATGGAAATTGGGATGGAATTCAAGCCAACTTAGAAATAGAAATAAGTAGAATAGAAAAAGAAATAGAAATCGAATAGAATATAGAAAACAGAACTTTAAAAAAAATTACTTCAATGTTAAGCTTTTTTTTGTAAAATGGTAGTCTAAAAATAGTGACAGTCAGCAATCTGTACTGCTATAAAAGTTATTTTGACAGATTGATAAAAACTACTACCCTGCTTTCCACTGTGAATGCTGACATGGCATGAGGCAAAAAGTACATATAAACAATTTTTTAAAAAATACTGACCTTTACACAACTGAACAATTAGCCTAGGTAAAATTAATGAGCCCCAGATTTGCTTACTTCATTTGCTTTATACATGACACTTAACGTAGGAGTAATTTGTTTTTCCAGTTTAGGACTGTAACAAGTACTTATTTCCAAATTCAGGGCTCTGTTACAGGTGAAAAACATGAAGAACAGAGCCTTCATATGACCTCTATTTCAGTAGGAGGTTCCCATGCTCATGATAAAACCACTTTTCTCTACTTTGTAGTTCTGCAGATGAAATCAAAACCTCTTTAGAAATGCCCTGGGGTCACCAAATTTGCTTGCTTATACACGAGTAGGTTTCTACAGAGAAAGTACCAGGTTGAATTACTATTAAAATACGGAATTGTTTATGTGCATCTTGCTCAATCCATGCAACAAATATGCAATGTAGTACAAACAATAAATTTATGAGTTACAGATTTTTTACGAGATACCAAAAAAATGTTTTTCTTTGATGCTAATATTTATCTAACTAAACACAATGCACTACTACACAGTCACTGGCAATGCAGTCCTCCCTTTCTTCATGGTAAAATATTATCCCTAGGTCAAATGAATGCATTTAAACAAGGGTACCTTTCTGTTAACTGCGTGTTACTGTTGTTCTACAGACAGTGGCAGACAATATGCAGGTGGCTCCGCAGTTCCAAAAGAATGGTTGGCCTATCTTGGAAAAAAATGATTTAAGAATTGTGATTAAAGTGATACTGTGTTATTCAGTCATGCCTGAAAACTTCATTAAATCAAAGTTCCTAGTGACATCAATGACTATCTTGTCTGGGCAAGGACTGATTAAAAACTGCAGGATATTAGTCCAGGAAGCTCATGATCTGCGTGAGGCCCACAAATTAGCTTGTTGCCAGCTACGACTGCACTTAATCTACAGTTTGCAAAAAGAAACTCCTGTAATCACCTGCATTTTAAAGTTCAAGATTTACAGGTTTTTAGCTTGCATATTGCATATTTTCACGCAAGTAGAAAGCACTGTGGTTTTGTGGTTGGTGGCTAGCTTTATTGTATTTGTTTTAATACAGGAAAACTTCTGAAGCATATTTGCTTTGTGACATAATGTCTTTGTTATGTCTTGCAGAAATAATTGACCCAAATCAAGTTACTATACACTATATCTATAGGTTAATTAGAACTTTAAGATGCAACAAATAAAACACGTTATTGACTTCTACATCTTCAATCAAATACATATTTACAGCTGCAATTTGCCAAAATTATTTGCCTTTCAATAACGGATCACAAAAAGAATATGCACTACAGACTCAAGTGAATGCCTTGGCCGTCAGCAAACAAATTACAAACAGAAGAAAAAATAAGTGTTCCAGCTATCATTACAGTCTATAAATAGCTGATGTGGTTCTCCTTTAAAGATGTGTGATCTTCTACATCAGTCGACTTTTTCAATGCATAATTGACCTTGAGATGGAGAATAACCTCATAGTAGAGTGGCTTTTCTTTTAGAGAACAATGAGTATAGATATTAGAGGATGCGCCTGTTGTCAATGATCATTGCTGAAATCTGCCTATACCACACTGGGACAATCAATTTTGTAAATGATTGCAATAATCAAGGAAATTGCCTAATTTATAAATCTTGGCATAGAGCATTTTAATGGATTCCTACATTTTAATGCTGATGCTTTCAAAGCCAAATGAATTGTTGTCCAAGCTGTCACTACACAAAATGATAAAAACATTCAGTCTTGTTGGTAACTACATCTCATGGATATTCAGACCATCAGGTACATAATCACTCATTAGTGAATTCTGTGATAGTTTCCCGTTACAAGCCAACAGCAAAAAGCCACAGTTTCCCTATGAAAAAGCCTTCTCTGGAACCGAGGACTGAAAATAGCCAAGTATTACTGAATCAATACATCAAAAAATATCCTAGCCTTCTTTGTCCAGGTAAGACAGCACATTGTTTTACCTTTTTTCTTTTCTTTCTGTACATAAAAAAAAAAAAAAGAATAATCTTGCTTCTAGAACTAAGAGGCAGGTCCAACAGCTTTTTGGCCATGAATCACATCAGTGCAGACACCGTTCGTATGGATGGAGAACAAATGCAGCACTTGGTGCCAGGGCTGTTGCTGGTGAGTAATTCTACCTAATCCACTCTCTAACTTGCTCCATACACTTAAGCTGGTTCCTCAGATGCAGTTATACATGGATCGCTATTCTCAGTTAAACCGTAAGCAATTGATTTCAGCCAATAGTGGGCTGCCAGTACTTTACTTACTGCTCAATCTCACTAACCTGACATTTATGGTGTACTGATTGGCCTCTGTCAGTGGTGGCGGTTGTAAATTCACTTTGAAAAGCTTTGTGTTAACAGCCTTCAACCAGGCTCTGAGACGAGTACGAGCCGGCAAGCTGACAATTGCTCGACCTCCTGCCCTTATTACAGTGAGTAAATCAGGCTTTGAGCCATTAGGCTGGAGCCTGAGGCCTACACAAAAAGGATTGACATGACTAAAGGTCAACCTCTGTCACACATGTGTAACAATTTGGATAATGGAATTCTGTAACTTATCTGAAAAAGGTGCCAAATGCATGGAGGGAAAGTATACTCTGGGCTGAATTTTCCAGCTTTTATGTTAAGCAGTTACTTAAAACTCTGCATTTTTAATTCCATGCATGTTAGATGCCATGAAACCTGGGGGACCAAAGCGCCTGAAGCAGTGACTGAGAGACAGTTCTACGCAATATTGAACACTGAACGATGTATGTGGCAGTTTTGGCTTATCAAACCTATAGCCAATATATCATTGGCATCAGGTATGCAACATGTTTTGGATATCCATATATCTTACTAAAATACTGCCTTTATTCACCCACTTTGAATCAAAAGTCAATAGAAATAATGCACTGTTAATGGTATCATAAATTAAGAGTAATTTCAAGCTTTACAAACTAGATTTTAACCAACAATAGAAATTGCTTTTACTAATTAATAAAAAAAAAATAAAAACAGGTCAAGTGTTTCTGTGATATGGTGACTGGATCACTTTTGAGCAATATGGAAAGGCAGTGGTCAAATAAGGACAGAAATGAGGTTTTATATTTATTTGTGTTCCATTTCAGTATTTTCACATCTTACATAATAAAATCTCCAAGGTGAAAGTGTGTGCCATGGAAAAACAGACAGTCCCTGCATGATCTGGCAATTTAGAAAATATTTTTTTTCTGAAATGGTGTGTGTCCGGATGCGTGCGTGCGTGTTCCATGCAGTCCACAGAATTATTGTTTTCAGTAACACTGTTGAGATTCTGGGGCTGTATCCAACTCCTCACCAAAGTTTATTTCAAGCTTCACTTTGTTAAATAGGAAGAGAATCAATCTTCATGCCAAATTAGATTCATTTTGTTGCACGTGTGCTTAAAATTATTTATCTGCTCAGGTATACAATAGATACCCTGTGTACATGGAATAAACATATCTAAGCCACAGACATACACAAAGAGAAGGCATGAAAAAGTTTTACAAAAATCACAGGGTTTCTAAAAGAAAAAACAAGACTTAATTTAGCTTTTTGAAGAATAAGAATTATCAAACACAAAGTAGCTTTTCTATTTGAGATCAAACTAACTTTATATTGACCCTAAGTAAGGAATCTGTAACTTACAAAAGTTATCTGGAAAAATGTGATACTAAGTGATCCAGATAGCTGCTTTATTGTGGCTTAGCGCAATTTTCTTCTAAGGTACATAAATTAAAGAAGCTGTAGCGCTGAATGTGCTCTTACTGAACTTCCAGCTTAGCAAGCTACTGAACACAACATTAGCGACATTTTCGAGTAGGCAGTATGTGAACTTAAAATCCAGGTAGAAGTAAAAATTATTGTGCTTTTTTGATAAAAAATAAATGCAAAGGTGGTACACCACACAAAATCCTCAGAAAAGGCAAAACAAAAACAACAACAGAACGGCACCAGCTGTTACTCTGCATAATTCAAGATAGCAATACAACTAAGGGATTTTTTTCAAGACAAAATTATTTGAATTTCATGAACATGACATATTTGAAACAGGGCTGACAAGCAGTCTAGAATACTAGATGATGGATTGCTGAGAAACATTATTTTCACTTTAATAGAACCATGGCATGCACATAATTCTATCCCCCAGTGCTTTGCTGTAACAACGAATTTAGCCCAAAAGTACAGCCTTGAGAATCTGAATACAAATCTATCACCATAACTGGAATGAGTGCTTCATTTGAAAGGTAAGGATTCTCTCTGCATATTAATTTGTACAGAAATGTACTGTATGTCTGCATGTACTCTGACCAGCATGCACCCCAGCAAAATGCCTGTTCTTGGTCCAGATGAAGTCAAAGGCAATGTTTTCTTTGACTTCAGTTGAGGAACAAAAAGACCAATAAGTACTCAAATAGTACTTTATTAAAATGACATGTACACTTTCTAGTAGTGCCAGCTAATCCTATCCATTTAAGGGGAAAAATCAGTAACACAGGTTGAGCATTTTGTAATTACTAATGAATGCCTTGCTACATGTATGTTTTGCTCATTCCTGTAAAAAAAAACCTATCATATGAAAAACCATTTCTTCCAGAAAAGTAAAACTTAAATTAAGTCAAGTTAAAATAAAGTTAAACAGTATATTTGTCATTGTTGGACTATTCCAAGAAAAAAAAAAAAAAAAAAAAAAACCAACTTATTTGACCTCTGACAAAAAAGAAAAAGTCAAGAAAGACAGCAAACCCTTTATCAGGCGAATGATAAAAAAAGAAACTGTAAGATTCTACCCTTCGATACATCTGTCAGCAAAAGTTTTTTCCTCCTGTGTTTGCAGGAGAAAAGACCATCTACAATTTAGCTGTTTCCAGAATTCACAGTTTAAAGTTTGGAGTCTGAAAAACTTTGACTACTAAAACATATAAGCCTTTTAAACTTCTGTATTTGATTCTAATAGAATTTAAGTGTATATCATATACATTCCTTAAGTCTACTCTGATTAAATTTTGATGTTAAACAGAAAGGGGAAACCATGTGCAACTAGATTAATTTATCTCCAGGGAGTAAGGACACATTAATAATTGAGATAATGTTTTCGTATATGTTGGAATCAAGAGTGCATTTTCACTTCTCTATTAGAAAACACATTAGGGGAAAATTATCTCATTCTCATCAGTAAGACCTAATTGCTGAGAAAGTCTGTTTTCCTTGCAATAACAAAAGGATTGTTCTCATTGCTTCAAAATGAAAAAAAAAAATAATAAAAAAGAGGGAAAAAAGATCAGAAATATTATCAAGCAGTGCTGGAGTAAATGCCTGTATTACCAAAGAGAGTGTTTACTTAATACACCCAGTCCTGTTTTTGTTTTAAACAAATCAAAGTTTATTGTATTTTTATAAAACACAAGCAAACTCTGGATTGGATAGAAGTAGGCCAAAGGGGAAAAAAAAAAGAACTACAACTAAAAATGACTAATATTTTTGGCTTTCTGAAGGGCTGATCTTTCTGTAAGTTACAAAAAAAATTATCTCGGCTGATTGCGAGAGAACTCTATAATTCCCATGAACACCCATAGGTGTCAAGGCCTGTTGTGAGCTAATGGAATGGTATGTAATTTACCCTGAATCGCTATATGTTATGCTGCATGGATTACATACAAAGCAAACATTGAGTGCATGGTGGGAACACTTGTGCAGACAGACTGAGGCATATTTCCATAGCGCTGAACTATACATCAAACACAGTGCTTCTGATGTTTCCCACAACAAAGAGAATTTTAAAAGCCGCCAAATCAGTAACTATGCTTAAAAGTCTTTGTAATAGCCCTTCTATTTATCTGGTGTACGCTGAAAACAAAGAACTGTAAATGAAAACAAATATCTATCAACTTTACTTTGCAGTGCTGAGAGAAAAAATAATAGAATGTTGTTTACAGTACTAAGAAAGAGACGTTCGCTCTATAAGGTCCACCAAGACCAAATGCCGGACAACTGACCTGTGGACATACTTGTGTGTGCAGCTATCTTGAAAGGACTGGTGGAAGACAATTGACTAGAGCCACAACTTTATAAAGGGACAATGATGAGACATTCCTTTAACATTTACAGTGGTTTAATCCACACTCCTATACAATATAGACTAAAAAAATACGGACTATCCAGATACATACTTTCAATTGCTTTTATTTATTTTCATAGATCAGCTTTGTAAAATCACACACACTTTCTGATTACTTTCTTTTGCTATATTTTTTTCTTTATTAAACATTAGTTGTTTGATAGATAAAATATACCAAATTGAAAGTCAAAACAAATGAAAAACGGCCAAAACTTTTAGCTAGCACTTAGAGTATGTGATCCTTTGCTAACAGCTTTTGCCATTAACTGAAATAATCTGAGACCATGAGCTGCCCATAATACCTTCAAAAAAACCCTAAATAAAATTATTCTTTTCAAGATAATTCACCTAAATTACACATCATCATTTTACTAGCCAACAGGAAATCTGCATTGTATGTTAAGAACAGAAGCACAAACCCACACAAAAACTCAGCTGACACTCATCGGTGGCCTGAATCTGGCACAATCATCAGTACTATGTCTTATTTTTACTTAACATCTTTTTCTTCTTCGCTTTTGGCTTTTCTCCCAACAACCTTCCTTCTTTTATTACTTGAAAAGAATTTTTGAGTTAATCTGAAATTCTTGTCTATTTTAAAAAGATATTAACAATATTTGCAACTTAACTTGCATAAAACTGATTCATTAAAAAAATTAAATCATAATATAAATATTTAAGTATAATATAAATTTCTCTAATTCAATTTGTTTTAGCTAACTTTCAATGTTTTGCATAATTTGATAATGTGGCAAGTTTATTTTATTATTTTATTCTTTTATATTCTGTTAATTAGCATAGTCTAAACTACAAAACCCTTCCTAACTATGAAAATAAAGCCTCCAACATCATTATAAGATGTTTCACTAAAAAAATTTGATTAATAATATATTCCCAAATGCTCGCATTATAATTACTGGGCTTTGGTAGGAGTCAGATTTAAGTCTGATTTGTTAATATTTGCTATAGAAGAAAAATTCCATCCCCACTAAAGACAGAAGAAAAAAAAACACCTAATGATTGCAAGTCACCCAGTTTTATGGAGTACATTTAGATGTGTTCTGAGACCGATCTTTTACTCTGTAGTGTGAAAATCTCTCGCCATAATGACTCTTTTGGGTAAGCAGTTTGAGACAAAGACCTGGATGTGTTATTTACTCTTTGTTTGTGTATAGGAAACGCATAGGAGCTCCTACTCATAGAAAGAAGTCACACAGATTAGATAGTATTCAAAAATAGAACATAATGATTAAAAGAAGTAATTATCAGTCCCAAAGAGCTGACAACCTAAATATTCACAGGTTTTCTGTGAGCAAGTGCTACACGCAACGTTCTGGCTCTACAACACCAAGTATGTTTTAAAAATCCTTTCACTTTTACTGTATAGCCACTGAAGATGGCAAAAACACTCTTCACATCCTCAAGGACTCCTCATCAGGTTTCTAACCAGCAAGCACATGCCCTTGTATTCTGAACATTTGGATTTGGTCTAGATGAGTAAGTATCATCTGCAGATCTACGGACACATTTATAATGACTCTCCGTGGCACTTAGTCTTGAGGGAAGCAGAAGCCGCTGCTACAGAGGACTAAACAAAACTAAGAAATAGCACCGTCCAGCACAAAGCAAAGAAGAAATGAATGGCAAAAGATTCAGTAGACAGTAGGCTGTTTCCGTAAATAAGAAACACTGACACACAGAGGGATTATACATATTCCCTATTAATTATTGTGTGTAAAACAAGCATATACTGTCTTTTCTTTCTAAACTAACTTATCACAAGATGCTGTTGTTAGCATCTGCATGCAAACTTTACCTAAGCACAAAACTCCAGCGCTTTGCTGGAGAAAACCTCACGAGCAGTAACAGCCATGGATGTTCCTGCACAGCCAAAGGAATACAATAGTGGGTTTACGAACTGTTCTGCCAAACCACAGTGTTCATCGCAAAATAAACCAAATTATCACAGCCTGAATGTTTTCATATCAATTATCACTGTTACTCTCTCTAAGACGGTGACAAATGCAAAAAAAAAATAACATCTTCAGAGAGCTAAAAGTGACTTTCCCACAAAAGCACCAGAAGCATCATTAGGGGAATGCATGGTCAGTGCAGCAGCACAGCCAAACTAAGTTGTGAAAAAGTGCTAATACCTTCACTGTACAAACAGCAGGGCTCTAGAATAGGTTCCTGCACTTGTTTTGGCAGCTTTGTTGGACTGTCTGTTGGACCCACAGCGGCGGTGCAATACGCCCTCTCAACCCACAAGTGCTACTCAAAGATGATACAGCTGGTACTGTGGCCTGAGAGCTCTATCAGTTTTTGTTACTCAGGTCAAAACGCAAAGAGCATCGTTCTCTGCAACCTTCAGCCTCGTCTTGCCACGTCTCTCTACTCCACATCACAGCACCTGCAAGATTCTGCTCTTCCTATGCAAACCAAGTGGAGCTCTGAGGTTTTTTGGCTACCTCTAGTGTGGCAAGGCTTTTTCTTGCACTGGCCATATTTTGAAATCTGCTGGATCGGCTTACTTAAATTATGTTGGGTTTTTTTGTTTTCACAGCTAGTGGATGGTGCTAGTAATACATACAATTACACTCAGTGTCTACTTCAAAACAATCAAATTTGACAAGGAAAGAAAGATGACAACTTACTTCCCAGAGATGCTGAGTGTTCCTGATGGCTCCTGCTTGAACCTTCTCTGGCAAGAGCAGGACTCCCTGGAAGGGCCCAATCCAGGTGCCTTGCTGGATCCGCTGCGCCGCACAAATGCCGTAGGCCAGGCCAGGCACTGTGCTGGTGCACAGACACACTTCCCGGGGCAGGTCCCGGAGCCACTCTGGGATCTCAGGTGGAGGGGCTGCTGCGGCAGCGCTGCTGGTACCCACCAGACGGCGCAGGGAGTGGAGGGGCCCGTGCATGGGGCACTCACCGTTGCGGTTGTCGGCACACATGTCACATCCTGTGGGGTGAAGAGGGAAAAACACCATCAACATGGTGCTGCGGGACACCGCTGTGGTCGCTGTCACTGGCAAGATCGTGTCAATCGCACCACTTTTCCTGTCATTTTGTGGCAGCTCGGCACTCATACACACTGTGCCCTTTTGCGTGTTGCCTAGGATGGTTTTCTTAATCCCTCCAACGTCCTTAATAAGAAATCACAGAGGCTGAGCAAAAACCCTGCAGACATTTTGCAAGCCTGGTGTGTTCACAGACCTGCCAAGACTCATTTGTTTTAACATGTTTTTTTAAGATTCATTTTTTGGCTAATATAAAAGCTGTTTAAACCGTCCCCGTGTGTTTCCATAAGATGTTTTAAAAAACGGTCATTAGACCTTAGAACTTCCCCTCATTTGCCTTACTCTCAGCCCAAGTGTTTAAGTGGAACAGAATTTAATTTCACCCTTATTTTAAATGAACATTTGCTCTACTTTTTACATTAACATGTGAGAGCATGCTTGTCTGTTTAGAAAATAAAATAAATACAACAGAATCTCATGAATGACAAATCATAGCATGCATGAACATTTACTTTCTTAGAGCCAACCGTAATCTTTAAATTTAAATTATGTAGCAAATATTGCTGATTCCTAGCACACATTTTAAAATTTTTATGGAAAGGGAATGCATGTTCTTAGCCTGTTCCATGTAGCTGAGGCTAAGAACAAGACCTGCATGTCTTGTGTTGTGAGCAGTTCCATGAAAAAAAAAAAAAAATTTTGTAAAAATGTTAATTTTCCTAACTACTCTTAATAACTGATGGTGGTGTTCTATTTTGGGAAGACCCTACTGTGATTTTTCTTTTCTAAGCAAAGAAAATTTTTGTTAAATGTTTCCACTGCACACTATTGCATGTGCCATGAACGCACATCTTCCAGGAAAATGTTTCATGCTCAGGAAATCCATTTCTCTGGAGGTATGCTGAGTTAACATAACAATAAATCTATTGAAATAGGTTACCTTCTTCTGTATATTTCACTTTCCTAGCACAGTAAAGGCTTTCATATAAAGTTGTTCCAGAAATACAAAGGAAAAACAATAACTATGACACAGAGCTCATGTAGCAAGTCCTATATCTTTACCCTAATAACGTACAGCCATTCTTATAAAAATAAAGCACAGTATTCACTACAGCAGTCAGAGCTTCCTGGTCTAAGCCACAGATTTAGGTTTGCTAGATTGCCTATAACCACAGTTTCAATTCTCAGGGGGACTGACTCAGCTGTTCATCTTTCTGAGGTGGATATACTATGTATTATGTAGGACTCCTTCCTACAGAACCTTCAAAGGAAAACCTTCCTCTCTATTCAGTAAAAGCTGCTAAAGGAGATTAAAAGCTGCATTTTTCAAAATATGGCCTCTATTTGCATTCTCCCAATCTTATTTTAGACACACTTTCTAAGCATTATTTCCTGTCATCCCCTTTTAAATTGTGCAGTACGAAAATGATGCGTTCAGAAATATGGCAATATCTGAAAGCTACATGGAAGCTAATTTCCCTTGAAACCGCTATGCCTCCCTTTGAGTCTTGCAGGAAAGGCATGTGTCCCTCCTCGGTGTTCGCCTGTTCAAGTTCTCCACCCGTGGCATTTGTTGCGGATCTTAGCAGGGAGCAAGCAAGCGAGTTGTGCACTGCTCTGATGGGTGCCCGTGCAAAAGAAGGCCTGCCTGTGGAGCTCACCCTATGCCACCCCTGACATGGCAGCAGCCCAAGGGCAGCAGGACAGGGGAGAAAAGGAGCCCTTGCTGTCACTGCAGGACACCAGAGCAGCTGCGGGACGAAGCCCTCTAGTGGGAACCGTGCTCATATTTGCAAAAAAAAAAAAAAAAAAAAAAAAAAAAAAAGCCTTTTGGCTGGAGGGTTAAGGCCTTTCCTTAACGATATAATCCCTGTCACAAAACGACTCTTTTGTTGGGTTAAGCCGCAACTGCAGAGGGGTTTTGCTCACTCAGCCACGTCAATTAGAGGTGGCTGGAGGATGAGATTTGCAGGACCCCAGGGAAAAGGTTTCTGGCTAGTCCTGAGAGACAATTATTATGCAGCAAATATTCCTACAGTCATTCCCAGGCATGATGAATAAAAGTCAGCAAGTACATGTTGGGTTTGGGGTTTTATTTTTCTTTGTTGTAGTTTCCACAGTTAGTTCGGAAAGTGAGGCATCACCACAACATCTTTTCTTTCCTCTTCGAAACCAGTCATCAAGAAACCCTGTGTTTCTGGCATATCCAAAGATCTCAGGAGCTGCATTGGAGTTTGGCACTGGAGATCATACAGGAAAGGATCTCAAATAGGAAAAAAGGAAAAAAAAACAACCCCAAACAGGTCTGTATGTGAGCATACCTTAAACAAATCCGGCATCTTACCACACAAGTTAGAAAGAAGACATCAGACAGGAAAACTGAGGGCTTAAAGAGAGGGTGCCTAACCACGATGTCAGCTAACACCCAGGGCAGGCCCTGGCATCCGACCTCTTTGCACTGTTTGACTGACTTGTAGACCCATAACTCTCCTCCCAACTACCTGATTATTAATGGCTTTCTTGGAGACACCGTGTCTCTGTAGCAACTTACATTAAACATGCTACGGCATCTTCCTGACTCCTCTCAGGCGATTTCAGTGTAAATTTCCTACATCCTGCCACCAGATATGCGTAACTTTTCATGCACACAACTTTTAGTACCTGGCTAGAGCAAAGATTTCTTCACTTTGTCCTGGCAAATACGTGTGCATCAGTGTGGATAAAACATCTTGGTTCTACCTTTTCAAGGAAAACAAATTAAGAAATTGATGAGTGTAAACAAACCCTGTGTCACTGTCATTTGCCCTTACAGAAAGTCACACATAGTGATATTTATTTTCCACTATCCAAAACCACTGGTAATGTCTTAATGCTTGGCAAGTGGCAGTATCTGATCTCCTGCTGTGTTCCTTTCCCTTTGTCCTGCCAAAGCTGAAGATTTGGAAAATCGGACATCTTCTGAAAGCGGTTTGGCTTACGGCTTGTTGATGAGAGGGAAGGAGTCTGTCTTTAACACTGAGCAGTACTGAAATACTTCTTAGTTGCGTGCTTTATACATCTATCTTTTGTTTTCATGCAATTGTACAATCAAAATTTTTAAAATTAATCAAAAAGGTTATAAGCAGTGGAAGCCCTACTAGACATATTTTACTATGCCTTGGGTAAAAATTTATCATGCATCTTTTCCTCTTCTGTGAGTAGCTTTTGTATTGCGATACTTGGAAGACTTTGACCCAAGCACACTTTCAATAACCTTATACCACTCAGTTAAAGACCATCACTGTAAGTAGTGGATTTCTCTGCCTCAGACAATAAGGGAAGGAAATCCTTAATATGAGATATGGGAAAAAAAAGGAGAACTTCAAGACTTGCACACTACTCTGTCTCACAGAAGGCAGGGTGACCATCACAGGCAGGGTGATCCTCACAGAAGTATCAGCAGTATCGTCTTCACAGACACTGCAAAGTCCGATGTGATACGGCACACCGAGTTACTTAAAGATATATGGAAAAGATGAGGGGTTTTTTGACAGAGAGAGTGCTGTGGTCCACTGACATCACTAGAGACGCCAAACTGGATGGTCACCATTAAGACCCACATGGGTGCGGGATACTCACATAGAAGAGAAACAGTGGGAGAAGCATGAGCTTCCCAGAGGACTGCCACACAGGGCAGGAAGGAGAGAGGTACTTCTTCTTCCTATTTTGGCCTCAGAGAGCAGCTCTCTGAGTACAGGCCTCCTCCAAGGACCATGAAATTAATACTTCCACTGTCTGTAACAGCGTCAGTCAAGCCCCAAATCAAGACAAGATGAAGCAAGAAATGTGAGAAAATTGAGGGATTTGCTGAAAACTGAAAAAGCAAGGAGGACGGCAGCCAGAGCAGAGTGTGTCCTGATAAAATTAGGAGATGTAGAAGTTAAGGCCAGTGGGAATGCTCCATTGCAGGCCCAGATGTGGCCAGACTCTTTGGAAGGCGATCAGTTTCTCACTTTATACCTTCTTGCTCTATAGATAGGAGGATTAAGGCAAGGAAGAAACAAGAAAAAAAAAACTAAACTATTTCCTAGTGGAGCTCTTTGGTATGGCTCTTTTGGGAGGAGTGCAATATGTTATCGTTTATCTGCCTCCATAAAAATGAATGCAGCGTAATGCCAGCACTATAACTCCATGTCAGTACACTTAAAAGTACTAAACCTAAGCAAAAGGGAAAGGACACATCATTGCCCCCAAAATACAATTCTAAACACTCTCCAGCCTACGTAACACAATTACTGCGTATTTGAAAAGAAATCTGAGAGGACAAAGCTTTTGTCAGCTAAAGGTAGAGTCCAACGTAGCATTTTAACCAGCAAACCAGCTGTAACAATAAATGTAAGAAATACATTTTTGTCTCAGCAATAATACGCTTCAAAGGTGCAGTTATACTGGATACCTGCAGTTTGCCAGTATTAAAGGAGGGTGGCCTCTGACCCTCTGCTTCATAATTCACCGCAAGCACGCAGGTATCCGGTGCGAGCGGCCATCGTTTCACAGGGTATTTGCTCGCTTGCGAGCATAAATCACCGCGGCTGGCCCTGCGTCCCCGGCTGGGCCCGGGTGCCCGGCTAAGGGGGCGGGTGGGCTGGGTGAGACAGAGCCCTTTGGTTTCCTGAGGAATGGGGCTTTCCTGGGGACCACGGCCTCCTCCTGCCTCAGTTTTCTCACCGACGAGCTGCCATTACACCCCTTTTTTTTTTTTCAA
>WHYT01017288.1:290692-308211 GCA_009806455.1 Tetrax tetrax
GACCCCCCCCGCCCCGGCCCTGGGGATCTGCTGCAGGCCACTGCTTTGGGGAGAGCAGAAAGCACCTGGCCACGCGGAACTGGGCGGGGGTGGTGAAATTATTTGGCAAGGGCCGGCAGGCAGGTGCCTGCCAGATGCGTAACGACTTTCTGCCACTCCCGACCCGGTACAGATGTGAACTAGTGACCCCCGAGGTGAAACGCTCTGTAGTCTATTACCAATTCCCCGAGCCACCACATCCCCCCCACGGGCAGATTCAAATATTTATGTCCATCAACAAAACAAACTGTGCTCCAAGCAAGGCACAGGGCAGATGGGATGAGAAAAGGAGCCACTGGGTTGTAAAGACCAAGTGAAAATAAATCAAGTCAGGGTACAGAGTTGAACACAAAGACGACAAATTTGGGTTAACCTGATTCCTATTTTCATGCACAGCCCATCTGAAAGTATTTTCAATCTTCTAAGAATTAAAATAACTATTCAAATACAGGTTTTAGGCTCTTTGGTTTTGTTTTTTGTTGTTGTTTTGGTTTTTGTTTTTTTTTTTTTTAAATCAAAGATACTTTTTAATCTCTAAAGCAGTACATTAAGACAGTTTTCCAGGCAGGATTATACCTTCTAAAATCTATTCTCTGGGTGATAACAAGGTTAGTAGGCAGAATACCTTAGGCACACATGACATCTTTAAGCACAGCTTTTGTGATTTTTTGATTCCTGCGTGGCTGAGCATAAGGTCTCACATTTATTTCATTCAGAAACAGCGTAAGGGACCACCCCGAAAGGCAGAACTCCTTTACAATACCTCTTGCCAAGCTCTCCAAAACTAAGCAACCCAATATTCTGAATGCTTAATCAACATTGGGTGGCTACTTCAAACTGCAAAATATAGGCTAGAGAGTTTTCCTCCACTTAATCTAAAAATAGCTCTCATAAATACGGAATCTATTAAATATGATTATTTGCATGTGACATGTGAATGATAAGGTCTGGGCGAAACTCAAGAACAGTAGCATTTCAGTGATTAGTGTTTCAATGGTTAGTATTGTCATGCGGTTTTATCGTTATGTTTGCAGAAATAAATTGAAATTATGGGGTTCTTTTTCAATTTTGGCTTAGCATCATAGTCATGAGTCATTATTTTTTAACAGAAAAAAAACAGAAAAACCTCACACTTTATGTTTCCTACTTAAGTGCTTTTTCACAACATATACTTTTCTAATAGAATTTTCTAGGCCTGCACTTTGGTAGTTTTTCCTTTTTTGTTTTTTCCTTTTTTGTTTTTTTGTTTTTTTTTTTCTCCCTTCATGAATCACCAGTGAATCCATTGATGGGGAAAGGAAAAGACTGACAGCCTCAGGGAACAAAAGTTCAAAGCAGGGACCGCATCTTCCTTTGCCTTGTGTACCATGTCGTAACAGGCTGCAAGAACATGTCTAAAATACCTGCCCTGCTAATGTTCTTCATTTTTTCCCTGGTAGATGATATTTTGCTTAAAACAAGCCCATATGTGGGATTTACTTCAGTAAGTCAAATTCTGGAATAGAAGTGTTCATTCTGATATCATTCTTCAGGAATAGCTGTTTTGGTGAACTTTCATGTGTGGAGAAGGACTTGGGGAGAGGGTAATAGCTCTTTCCAAAGAGATGCGTTGTGTGTACCATGCATACTGTGATAAAGGTCTGGTCACAACTTTAGCACCAAGTAGAAAATTTTGGGGTGCTACAGTAGTGTTAATAAATAGCACTTCATGACTGACAGAGTTTACTAGGTAAATGAGTAAAATGGTACAGGATATGAAGATGAACTCTCAAGGAGGATTATCTAAATTAACAATTGAAATCACTTAGTAATTACAGTAGAGTCCTTGCCACAATAGTTGCTTAAGTTCAATTTCTGATGCTTTACCAGACAAACGTTCGATCACGTGATCAAAGTGCTTCCCATAATGTTATCTAGAACTACGGGTTTATGGCAACTAAAGTTTGGAACTGAATCCATAAATACAGCTGCTTAGAGAACAAACTTCCTAGATAAAACAACTGGCTTTTCAACAGAGAGCAATCATACTGCAGTTGGCAATTTTCTGCAGCAAGGCTTACTTTCTGACACCCTCCAGTGTGAATTATTCATGGCAAGGGAGCCAACACCAAAACAGCTGATGTATGGAAATACATGGAATGACCACACACCGTAGGCTAGATACCTGCCTAAGCCCCACATTGTGAAATCCTGCACTCTTCCCTTCTGACTAACAAGAAGCAGTTTTTCTACTTTCCTGTTTGCCTTCTGACAACCAGACTAGCCTTATTATTTCACCTTGTGTGTCGGTGCTAAATCTATACTGGGAGCTAACTCCCTTGTTTGGAGAAAACAAGTAGGCTCTCTGTATCCTGTCACAGGTACTTAGTCTCCATCCAGCTGAACAGACATTAAAAAAAGACAACCCTAAAACACAAAGCTCTTAGAGATACATGATTTTGTGAACTATTCCACATTTTGGCTGGAACAGGTTAGGTGTTCTGCTACACTAGCAATGCAAGTACTGATTCTTGGGCTTAAAAAGAAGAGATTAAAAGTGTTAGACTGGAAAGAAACACTTTGGTCACTGAGTTCAGTACGCTACCATTGGAGGCAACTGTGGAACAGTTGTTTCTACTGCATGCTGTATAAGCCGTACCCTCTCCTGTTTCCCTCAAAAATATCCTATAATAACATGAGACTTTTAGTAGAAAAGACAAAAAAAAAACCAAAACAAAACAAAAAAAAAAAACAACAAAAACCCCAAACCAAAACAGAATAAAACATACCATAGGTAAAGAAACAGAAAGACAAATGATGCGATGGGCCTCTGCATTTGGAAAGGAATTGGTCAAGTGAAAATGCCCACAGGGCCTTAGAAAGTGAATACCCCCTACACAGAACAGAGGAAATCAAAATGTCACAGGAAAGGTTCCACTAGACCAAAACATAATGATCAGTTTTATCTCATAAACATAAGAAAATCTTGACCAGATGAAATTGAGAACCCTCCAAGATATTAGCACATCAGTGTGCTTGTAGCACTTCCTGATGCTTGAAAGAAAGACAAAGACAATTTATCAGAACATGATTTTGCATCAAGGAAGAGTAGAAAATACGTGATGGGGCCAACCACCCCATCACATATATAGAGAGATACTTATAGTACGTATAAATAGATATAATGGAAGGACAAAGGAAGCAGAAGCCAGCTTGTGTAAGCTAGGACCAGGTAGTGTCTGTGCTGGCAGTTTGGAACAACCATTGAAGAAAAAGAAGGGTTAAGAATCAAACAACAAGATACAAAACTTCATCAAACTTCCTGACAACAAACTATGCAGGAAAGGAGCAAAGACTTAGGCACTGGCTGTCCGTGCCCCTGCTAGGCAAACTGTCTAACAGAAGAGCCCGTGGCTACGAGAGGCAGAAGGAACTTGGCCAGAACGTGAGGACTCAGGTGGCATTCATTGCTGCTCCACGTGGATGACTGGGTGAAATGGCATGGACAAAAGTTTAAGCTTCTGCCTGACAACTGCTGTAGACAAATCTCACATCTTTAAACACCTACCAGAGTCTCTGGTTAAACCATGTTCACTAGCAAGAGTGTCAAATCTATACACGACTCATCCTTGTAGCCACTGATCACTCTGGCTGTGATCACAAGACCTCAGTTCCTCCCCAAAGCCGGGAGCAAACCTTGGAATGCTGCGCCTCTCACACTCCACTTCTGGTAGGCAAACAGTTCCTTTAGCAACATGTATGGGATATCCCCTTCCATTTAATCCCAAAAGGATTACCATTGCTGCTTTTGTTCCAGTGACAGCAGCCCACTACAGTGATCTTAAGACACATTTGTTCGGACCTTCACAACAGCATAGACTGAAGGTCTTAGAGTCTGCAGACTACAGAATTTCACCTTCTAATTTTTTTTTTTTTTTATGTTGGTTATTTAATTTACAGTATGAAAAAGTGCACTTAAAACAGGTTCAACAGTTTATACAGGTACAGGTGTTTCATATTTTGCTAACCTAGCCACAGTGTTACACTTCCGCTTTGGAATTTGTTCTTAGCATGTAAGATGCTATTGTCCTAAAATAACTTATCACATCTCTTCTGAAGCTTATCCTCTTCAGACAGAAGTAGGAAAGAAAATCACTTCCTTACTCAGTCCATATCAGCCAGACTAATGCAAAATACCCTCAGAGGCAGATTAATTTAAGTCTTGTGCTGAACAGAAGGGATCTCCTACGTTATTTGTTGTGCTGGCTGAACAGGCCGTAATTTTGACCTGCCAGGTGATAAAAATAAGCCATAGTTGGTAACTTCTTCACATACAGCTACACTGACAAGAAATTCTCTGTGTATGCTCTTTGCGTGACACTGAAGGCTGTAATAAACACAGCCCGTGTCACTTAAAAAAGATGTGTCCAGGAGGAACTTGCAAAATGACCTCTACCACTCTATCAGAAAGGCATTTGGGAGAACTTTAAGATTTCTTTCTCTAACAAAAGGTCTATTAAACAGAATGTGCTTGGTGCTAAACTTGAAAATTTGCTTATTGCTACCCTATTTTAGGCTAATTAATTGTATAAATGCATTTATTTTTTTTCATTTTAAAGCTCCTGGTAAGAATTATTGTTTCCACTAGAGCCTTTATGATTTTGAATTTTCCAAAAGTTAATATTTTCAAATTATTACATTTACATTTCCAGGGAATACAAAAAAAGTCAAAGTCATGTTGCCAATATAATGTATTATTAGGAATTTAAATGACAAGCAGTATATGTAGTTCATTAGAGGTTTTTTCAAAAGTCAAATTAATCATTACTTGTATTGCTTTTTTTCAGACATACAAACCCAAATTACACTTCTTAAACATGGATGGATTACTGCAATTACCTAATCTAAAGCACAACCTGTCCTAGCCATCTAAATTAAACTTGCAATATTTTTAAAGTTCAGGTTGATTCTAGCAAGAAATGAAGTTTACTTTCTCTGTTGCCAGCTTGCTGTCCTTTCTGTTCCTGAACAGCAGATTCTAGTGACATCTCAAGGAGGCAAAGTGGCCGAGTACAATCCTGATGTCACTCTCCTGTTCTGTGAAGCTTCCCTTTCCCTGAGGAACCCTGGCATGCACTTTTTGAAATGTATTCTTCCTGCCATTT
The DNA here is from genome assembly GCA_009806455.1 of Tetrax tetrax. Taxonomy (NCBI): domain Eukaryota; kingdom Metazoa; phylum Chordata; class Aves; order Otidiformes; family Otididae; genus Tetrax; species Tetrax tetrax. The sequence goes on from WHYT01017288.1 coordinate 295,876, forward strand.
TGACTGGTAATTTGGTTGTCCACCACGCAGTCTTGCACAGAACCTCCAGAGAACCTCCACCATGTAAAGACATAGTAACAGTGTACCCCAAAAAATGCAGAAAAGTATAGATAGTGTTTTTCTGAGCACCTCTTAGTTCTTTCAGGCTGTAAAGCCTCAAAACAAAGGCTTTACATATTTAACATAGAACTGCAACATTAGACTCCCTTCAGTGCAGCTGGAATGTAAGTAGTATAGACCATAAAGAAATGTTATATTAAAACATTTCTTTTATGATTATATAAATAGTTCCAAAGCAAAAATAATAGGGCTGGAGGGAAGGAAGTATGTTAAGCAAAGACAAAACATGCACTTTGAGAAGCTCCCTCTCTATATAATTTCTTCTTTTTTTATTTAAATTTTTTTGGTAAGCAAGAGTAAAGAATAATAAGAATGGGCAAATTTTGATGCCATCAGCACATCCTGAGTCTCACTGATTTCAGCAGGACAAGTGGTACAATAAACACCACTGGGCACTCAGAGTATAAAGTGTCCATTTTTAAACCAAGCGTTTACTTTCCATCTTACCATTGCTGGAAAATACTGAAGATTTGCATGCTTTGATCACATACTTTAGACAAAAGCAGTAAGAACAAATTTAATATAGATTTATGCCATGGCTAAAGACTACAGTAATTCTCTTGAACAGTGATTTGGAGGGAAAATGATTCCTCAGCTAAAACCACATGACCTGCAGAAATGACAGAATCATTATTATTTCTTTTTAACTTTGTCTAATCATGTACAAAGGGCGATAACATTCACAGACTGAAGTCAGAATAACCTGAGAACCTCCTTCACGTTCAGTGGGAGAACTAATTTTTTTTTCACAAAGCCTTTGAGCAAGACAACATTCAAAACAGAATTTTGAGAGTGTAGCTTCCATGGAATTCATCCAGTGGCTACTTTCTGTAATATTTTTTATAAAACAGAGTTTTCCAGAAAGGGAAACAGTATGCTGATGTGGGTATAGGCAACATGGTGTTCCCTGAATACAATATGAACAGTCACAAAACACTTATCTCCATTCATTTCTGTTAAAATCTGCACATATGGACAGATACAGAATTCTGGAAATTAATATGATGGCTATGTAATATGTTACCTTTGCATCCTAAGAAGCAGATTGTAAATCAACAGAGGTCCAGTCAGAATGAATAGACTATGCATAAAACAGAGTATGATACTAGATTTATTAGATCAGGTTTAGTATTCACTAGAATTCTGGAACATATTTTTACTTGAAAAATGGCCAAGGATTACACTTGAGAAAAGGACTAGTTAGACAAATCTAAGTCACCTACTAGCTTGAATAAGCATGTGGAAGTTACCATTTAAAAAAATTAGTTATTGTTAAGCACACTGAATTTCAGCTTATTGAATTGGCAGTTTACATTGTACTGAAAACAGTTCCTAAGCCTTTTACACCAAGACTGGCACACTGTTATCTGTTTAAAATCAAAGTGTGACTGTGATCAGCAAGGTGACTATATTAAAATGGCACCTTCTAACAGCCTGGTCTGCACTGAGTCATAGCTGCTTTTCCTTCTGTTTTTCTGTGATTAAAATACATTTTTTTACCACTTTTAATTCCTGGTAGTTGTGCAGAATCAACACAGCTGTGGGAAAATGAGCTAGATACTTTTCCATTTATATAAGATAAGCAGATTTATTAGCTAACCTCTGATTCTTTAATCTTTATTATCTGTGATATGGTGTGAACAGAAAAAAAGCAGCTTTACTTTTAGAACACGGGTTAGGTTTTCAGGACTGGCTATATTGAAGCCCCTTAAAAGAACAAATGCAATATAGAAAATCTAAGAGACAATGAAAAACACAACCTTCATTACACTATGGTTACAGCCACTTAAAAGCCATATTTTAAGCATTTTCCCATGTAAAGTCTGTTGAAAAAAAAATCACTAGTATTTGATATCTTGAGTGCTTGATTACTGGACTCACCTAAACTATATTTTTTTTATTAAATACACCAGCAATATTTCATACATTCTTATAAATCTTGGAAAAAATGACCCAAGAAGAATGGAATTAAGATTTAATTTTCGTAACCTTTTAAGATTTCACTTTCTTCTTGAGGAAAGTCAGATCACTTACTGAAATATCCCAGATAATTTCAAAACATTCTGGAGAATAGATGTTGACATTAGGAAGACTTGACTATACAAAACATTTAAAATATTATAATCCACAAAGAGGAATGAACCAGTATTTTGGTAGTCTTTTCAAGAAACACAACAAATACCAGATGCAACAACAACAACAACAACAAAGGCTGAGAATAATACCTATTAGTTGTCTACAAGATAAGAGCCAGTAAAAAAGGGCATTTGATTTACAAGGGTGGAATACCTTGAGCATCGATAAAGAATGCAAGCAAGGAAACTAGGTGCAATTCCTTTCTGGAACCAGTGACTAGTGATGTAGCCTTAGACATTTTAGTTTTACGTTTCAAGAATGGAGGAAAAGACCAGTGCTAACAGGTGCTGCGCTGCAAAATGGAACGATCTAACACCTGAATACCTAAGTGGAACTGCCAGACTGTATAGCATTAAATTACATCTGGGCAAATGAATACACAATTGACAGTGCTGTACACATAGAATGACCTGGAAGTGAGCATTTTGCAAACAACTTCCAAGATTTGCACTGAGACAGATAGAGAGTAAAAGAAACAGGACTTAATCCTGTTTATATTCTGAACAGTGTGAGCAAAACTATGTCATATGAATAAGTTGAGACAGGATGGCTGAAAAGCCATGAGACTTCAGTAATGATACTCCTTTCTTCATGATACTACACACTGATAGCTTGGTTTCTGTTCCCAGACTAGCTGTTCTCACCAGTAATATAATAGGCAAACTTCCCTGTCTGCAACAGTGCCTCTACAGAGATACTAGTTCTTACGCATCTTTGTAAAAAGCTTTCATACCTTCTGCAAAAAATGGTGGTATGTGCTAGGTATTACATCTGCTAATTGAATTACAGTGAATAAACCCATGCATGGACCAGGAGAGTTGGTTAACTGTCAGAAAACCTCTGCTTGCCTGCTTTGTGCTCTGGTGTGCACAAGATACTCATGAGCGTGTGTGCCTGTGAATGTAGGCATGAGAGAGAGGTACAGAAAGAGCAAGGCAGAGTGACTACGCATGTATTAGATCTCAATGAAAACAAGAGCTAAATCAATTTGGGTTGCCAAGAGACCTAATATTCTATTATGATCAAAATAATGCCAAAGGAAATAGAGAGGTCAAGCAGCAGCAGCAAAAAATTCATCATCAGTCAGGGTATGAAGATCAAAAATAAACTCTTAAGAACATTGTTCCACGGTGCAGAGGACAGGGTCCAGCCTGAGAGGAAGCCAAGAGACCTTCTTTGAAAGATATTGCCCCATTTGCTATGCGTTACCATCACTAAAATAAAAATAAGAATGATGATTGAATATTAGATGGCAACACGCTGGATATGCTATTAGTAACAGATTTTTTTTTCTTAAAAACTGGACTGATAATTGTTTTACTTTGTGGCATTATTAAGAGGTTCTCCACCATCAAAGAAAGATTAACAATGTGAGAACCCAGAGGGATTAGAGAATCAAGAAAAACTGTAACTGTTTAGACCAAAGATTTGGCAAAACATAATAGCACCCCGAGGTGTTGGAGCATAAAATGCCAAAAGTATTTGTAGCTTGAGAATTGTGACAGGCTCAAGATTTAGAATTACAGAATTGTTAGTGTTGGCAGCTTCGTTAGAGGGCAGCTGACTCACAATGATCTTAATTTTGTTCTCAAAGCGGGATGTGAACAGTTCACAAAGTTCTGTTGATGGAGGAAGAGCCAGATTAGACAGCTTCCCTGCAATAAAAAGTTACAAGAGAGTAGGGCAGTCTGCCCGTTCAGCAAATAAGTTGGAATAATAAGCAGATCTGGCTTGTTTCAAAACATCTCTGTACACATTTATATGGTCCAAACTTGTAAGTGTACATTCAGTCAAGAAGTCCTCAAACAGCATTTAACTTGCAGCCCAGAACATTCACTTCGAGTACATCTGCCAAAAAGAAGTCTACAGAAGTGGTATGCCCTTTAGGACATTACAAGGGTGGTTCAGCTATTATATATTTAGGAGAAAATCTGGAACTCCATGAAGCAATCAGTAGTATGACAGGAAGCTGCTTTTGTCTGGCAGAAAATTATCTTCAGTTAAAAATGAATAGAAAGGTAAGGCATAACAAACCTTACTGAAGTTTTACTCAGACTTTATTCCATTAAGATATTATGGAATTGGACCAAGAATAAATGGTAAGACATTTGACACTGTACCCCATGAGATCCTTGTGTCTAAATTGGAGAGACATGGATTTGACGGACAGACCACTTGGTGGATAAGGAATTGGCTGGATGGTCGCACTCAGAGAGTGGTGGTCAATGTCAAAGTGGAGACTGGTGAGGAGTGATGTTCCTCAGGGGTAAGTATTGGGCCTGGCCCTGTTTAACATCTTTGTCAGTGACATGGACAGTGGGATAGAGTTTACCCTCAGCAAGTTTGTTGATGATACCAAGCTGTGTAGTGCCGTTGATATGCTAGAGGGAAGGGGTGCCATCCAGAGGGACCTTGACAGGCTGGAGAGGTGGGCCCATGCAAACCTCAGGAAGTTCCGCCAGGCCAAGTGCAAGATCCTGCATATGGGCTGGGGCAATCCCAGGAACAAATACAGCCTGGGCAGAGAATGGATCGAGAGCAGCCCTGAGGAGAAGGACTTGGGAGTGATGGTGGATGAGAAGCTCAACATGAGCTGGCAATGTGCACTTGCAGCCCAGAAAGCCAACCACATCCTGGGCTGTATCAAAAGAAGTGTGGCCAGCAGGTCAAGGAAGGTGATTCTCCTCCTCGACTCCACTCTTGTGAGACCCCACCTGAAGTACTGCATCTAGTTCTGGAGCCCCCAACAGAAGAAGGACATGGACCTGTTGGAGTGAGTCCAGAGGAGGGTCATGAAGGATCACCCCTCCTGTGAGGGCAGGCTAAGAGTTGGGGCTGTTCAGCCTGGAGAAGAGAAGGCTCTGAGGAGACCTTTTTGTGGCCTTTGAATACTTATGGAAGGCTTATAAGAAAGGTGGGGACAAACTTTTTACCAGGGCCTGTTGTAATAGGTCAAGGGGTAATGGTTTTAATATAGAAGGAGGTAGATTCAGATTTAGACATAAGGAAGAATTTTTTTTACAATGAAGGTGATAGAACACCGGCCCAGGTTGCCCAGAGAGGTGGTTGATGCCCTATCCCTGGAAACATTCACGGGCAGGTTGGATGCGGCTCTGACCAACCTCTGACCAACTTCTACTAGTGCCTAGTAGAAGATGCCCCTATTCCTCTCAGAGGGGTTGGACTAGATGACCTTTGAAGGTCCCTTCCAACCCAAACTATTCGATGGTTCTATGATTCCATGACAACAAGTAAAAAGAAATAATGGCAATTAGGATGTCCTTCACAATTTTTATGGACAAAGCCTCTTATCAATATCACTAATATAGCAGAAGGCTGTCCTCCAGATGAAGAAATCAAGTCAGTGAAAAAAACAGGTCTTGATGCTACATGGAGTAAGTGTGGGTTTAGACGTCATACATGAAAAAATATTCTTTGAAGTCAACAGAACAAATGTCACATAAGCAGCTAAACATATATGCAGTATTTGAGGGGCTGTTGTTATTTGTCCCAGGACATAAACATAATTGTTAGAAAATAGAATTAAGACACTGGAATCTCCCATTCCCACTGCCTCTGCCTTTTACAGCCAACTGCAAATAGAGATTGTGCTGTCACATTTCATTCCCAGCAGCTGAAGAACAAATGACTTTATAAAGCACTGTCCACACCTCTGGCACTTCTGAGGTGACAATCTATGTCAGAACTGCTTTATTTATATTGTTTTCCTTCAAGTGGGCTGTTTCAAAAGTTGCTTAACTGATGTTAGCAGAGTGTTAAACTGTAAAGATAAAAGGGATGAGAATTATGAAGTACGATGGAAAAATCAGACATGCATTAAGAGCGTCTGAAATGAGCTCAATAATAAGGTGGGGAGAGAATAACAAAAAAGGTAACCCGCCCTAGAGAAGACATGGAGAGAAGTCTGCATCATTGTGATGGTTTAGCCCGAATCACCACACAGTTTCGCACTCACCCTCCCCCTCCCAGGCGGGATGGGGGAGAGAATTGGGAAGGAAGGAGAACTCGTGGGTTGAGATGACGACAATTTACTAAAATAACGAAGGAAAACTACAATAATAACAGAATATAGGGATATTAAAATATACAAGGTAAACAATGTATGTTTTCTCACCACCTGATGTCCCAATTACCGATACAGCCCGTCCCGAGCAGCGATCACGGAAACAAAATTGAGCGGCAAGCAAAGGAGCAAAAAGGGAGCCAGCAAGGTAGAGGGAACGATGCCAGCAAACTGAAGAGAAAGATGGATGCCAGGAAGGCAGATACCCGCCCCGGCCAGCCCCCACTTATATACTGAGCATGACGTTGATGGCATGGAATACTCTCTTTGGCCAGTTTGGATCAATTATTCTGTCTGTCTTTTTCCCAGCTTCCTGCATCTGCAAACTAGTGAGACTTGGAAAGCAGGACGGTGTCCTTGGTCTCATTCACAACAACTCATATCATCAGGGTGTTTATCAACATTCTTCACACACAAAATCCAAAACATACCAGCTACTGAGAGGAAAAAATTAACTCCATCCCTGCCAAAACCAGGACAATCATAAGGGAAGCAGGCTAGTGACTAGACAAGAAACATGAGCAGGAAAAAAAGTTAAAGCAATGCCTTAAAATGATACCATTGCTGACAGTGTAGGACTGAGGCAGACTGATGACACAGGAAAGTGGATTTACTTTATCTCACGTCTGCATCTTCTATGACATATCTGTCCCAAATACCTTGTGTTCTCAACTGATCTTTCAGGAAGTCCCACAAAGACAGACAATTTGATTTAGACTACAGAAAGCCTTGAATGCATGTTCTGCAGAGGAATTCTGTGCTGTCAGAGGATACTGCACAACCTACAACTTTAACATTTGTGGTGATCTTGATTCTGTGCTTCAGCTATAGCCCTGCTTCTATTATGGTACTGAAATAACCAGAAAGCTGAAACATGGAAAACAAATTCAAACAGCAATCCATACACCATCATAAGACATACACAAAATTGTTCCAATGCAGTAAGAGTGTCCCTCTGTCACAAGGGGAAGCAGGCTGGAAGGGAAGATCCAAGATTCATAGATATTCTTCAGCTACCCTTGTTTTTTGTATGATGTGTGTGGTGTGTATACGCAATAATAATTCACAGTGAATTAGCAGCATTCACTTAGAGAGGATGGAGCACAAAGATCATAGCTTCATCTAAAAGACTGAGAAAAACTGTGCAGTGGTCTCACCAAATTGCAACCGGTAGTAGCCACAGTACTGCACCATTCAGACTGTTTATTTTATTAATTTCACAGTGGAAATTCATTCAGGGAAAGTGGTCTAGAAGTGAATCAATTTCCTTTGCCTGTGCCCTTAAATCTGATGAATAGTGCCTTTGGTAAAGCTTCTAAAAGTCCTATTTGTGGCAGCTAGATCATGGAGCACAATGTTGTTCTTGGAGCTAACTCTGAGAATGGGACATTTAAGATTTGGGGGTTTAATGACACGTTGCAAAACCTTTCCTAAATTGCCTCCACATTCATATAGGTTTTGCCTTGTTTCTCTTACTTTTTTTCCATTTTAATTACTAACAGAGAATTCTTCAGTTACTTCTACATGATGAAGAAGAGGATAGCGTTGCTGTTTGTTCTATTTTAGGAAACTGAGCAATTTACTTCACCCTCAATGGCTTCAGTGTTTATTTTTACAAGATTAAAGACAGAGTGCATATGGCAGTAATTCTGGTATTCCTTCTTGCGGATGAATCATACCGAACTGTCGGACACATTGGGAAATCATATTACTGTATATTTTATCATCAGAAAGAGTCATAAGCAGTAAATGATAGAAGTTCAAACTCTCAGTAAAAACAGCAGGTTAATAGAATCACAGAACATTTGAGGTTGGAAGACACAGCTGGAGGTCATCTGGTCCAACCCCCTTCTCAAGCAGGGACACCTACAGCCAGCTACCCAGGACTGTGGCCAGGTAGCTTTTGAATATCTCATAGGATGGAGACTCTACCATTTCTGGGCAACCTTTGCCAGTGCTTGGTCACCTTCACAGTGACAAAGTATTTCCTGATATTCAGAGGAAGCCTACTGTGTTTCAGTATGTGCCCACTGCCTCTGGTCTTGTCACAGGGCACCACTGAAAATAGCCTGGCTCTGTCCTCTTCACATCCTCCCTGCAGGTATTTATAGACAATTATGAGATCCCCCTGAGCCTCCTCCTCTCCCGGATGAACAGTCTTAGGTGTCTCAGCCTCTCTGCATAGGAGAGATGCTGTAGTCCCTTCATTATCTTTGTGGCCCTTTGCTGGCTTTTCTCTAATATGTCCACTTCTCTCTTGTACTGGAGAGTCCTGAACTGGGCTGCAATCATCCACTCCAGCACTAAAACGGCATTTAATATAAACTTTTAAAATTAAAATTATTCCAAATAGTAGCAGGCTTTCCTTTTTTGGTATATTATTAAAAATATAAATTAATAGTGTATATTTCATCGATACTAAAAGAGTTCTGAGGAAAAAAAGCAGAGCAGCAAGGAAGATGTTAGCGAGAATTGTGCATATGTGAGCACAGCTGCACGCTTTAGCTCAATTACCTGAATGTTTTAATCAAAACAAAGCCAACAGCATAACTTACCACCGAGGTAACTCTTAACCTTTTTGTCTCAGTCCTCAGTTGTGTGAGAAAGAGGAATTCACTCCTGTTCCATTCAGAAAGCCTGCTGCAGTCAGCACTGTTCTGTAGACATAACCTGGCACCAGAAGTGGTACAAAAGCAGACAAAAGGAAGCTGACAACAGCACGGGACTGCAATGTGGACAGTGCAAAGTCATCACCAGAATCTACAACAAATCCTGAGAGGAACTGTGTTGTTGTATTAGCCAACTGTCTTTGCAATGCTTTGGAAAGAAAAACACCAAAGCATTTACATATCTGTTGAGTGGCAAGGAAATAGGTACAGAAAGGTCCAACAGACTATGAGATGTGGAATTGAGTCTTTCCTAGATAGCTACCTGGTATCTTTTAGGGTGCATCTACATGTTCTTCTTAGTCTTATGTAACAACAGGCACCTCTTACTGTCCTACTTTTCTACTCTGTGTCTTTCCTTCACCAATATAGAACTGGATCTATTCATTACGAACCTTTAAAGTGAACTCTTTTGGTTCAATGATCTACCAGATAACTAATCTACAAAAAAGACGAGTACATTCTCTATCAGATTAGCAGGTTTATCAGACTCACTACATACCTAAATTATTATTTCATATGACATAAAGGAGTGGATAGAGCCTGCCACTTGCAACATACAGGAAGAGAGAAGAAAGAATGGGATCACCTTTTTTTGGCAACAGCCTACAATTAAGTCAGATTAGGTGCAACACAAAAGGGTATCCTCACAGTGAATAATTAACCTTCTGAATCTGGCTTGCCCTGTTGCACCTACAAGGACTCCCATCAGCTTGGGTTTTTTTTATACCACTTCACAGTCCCTGCCTCCCCTCAGTCAGACTTCTCACTGGTAGCAGCATCTCATGGGTTATGTGCTAGGCCCTGTACCATCTCTGATTCTTACACACATATCACTTCCCCTTTTACACAACTGGGGAAAAAGCCTTGAAGAAAAGCAGATTAAGGTGTGTAGACTATGAAGCAATGAAAAATAACTTGTAGCTCCAGTTATAGAGAAAGAGGATAATCTCGTCAATGTTATTCATTGTCTAACCCTCAATAACACACAGTAACATGCAGGAGCCTAATGTACAATGAAGGGCTAGTCTTACCATTAGCAAATGGGTACTCAGACATGTTACATTTTCTTCTTCAACACTGTCTACTGTAGACATCTTCTGTTGAAAAGTTTTCTGAGTAATTATGAGTAAACACAAAAGGTCTTGATCTAATGGTCCTTCCACTTCCCCTGAAAATCAATAGGAAATGCTCCTTTGATAACTTTTGGACCTAATGCTATAACGACAGCCTCATAACTGCAGATACGTTAAAGTTACATTCTGGGCTGATGAAACCATAAAAACTTTTGGGAACTCTTGTCTTGCCGAATAATCATCGTTCTTGACCCCTAGACATTACATTCAGGAAGGGAAAAAGGGGTCAGTAAAAGTGACTGAACTCCAAAACCAGCTCCCTATCTACAGCACTCACCTCTCAGGCTACTGTTCTGCCACGCTGAGAGAAGAGCAAGACAGCTCTACCATTAGTTTTTGGGTGTCTCTTGACTGGCAACTTCTCAAACAGCTACTTCAGTCCTTCTGCAGAAAAAAATCCTTTCATCTCCAAAGAGTATTCCAGTCTAATAAAAGAGATTTCTCCCTATTTCTCTACATTTTTCTCAAAAGTTCAATATGGCTACTCCAGTTTCCTATGTGGTTCAACCAAGGCAGGAAAATGGAACTAAGTGAAAGTTAAAATCATAGAAATATGCAATCTATAACTACATTAACTAAAAAAGGTTATGCCTACATGACTCATGCCAATAACTGTTGAAAATAAAAAGCATATTCACTCTTGAAATTTTTTGAACTTGTTTCTTCCTAAAACAAAGTACCTCAGCTATATCCTATCAACTAGACTTGGACTAAAGACTGCACTTTATGTCATCTCTTCCGATCCTTACCCCTTTCAACGTCAATGGTAGTAGCCACTAAGTCTATGTGTTGTCACTGGGAAACTTTAATAACACTTTTGTTTTGCCTTCAAGTGAAAAAGGAAACAGAAGTCAGGACTAAAAATACGATTTCTGAGTGTAACTTGGCCTTGTTCTTATTACTTTCTTTAGTCTATCTTCTTCTTCTGTTGGGATTTCTTGAAGGAAAAAAGGCATATAAAATAAACATGAACCACTTGTCTTTTAACTGATTCTTGTCTTCATAATTATAACCTTATTTCCAGGATAAATTAGAGTTAAGTCTATTCTCCAAGTCCTATTGAATTTATCATACTGCTCAGGTGATGGGGCTAAAAGTGATGTGTAGTCTTTAAGCACACAAGATTTGATGCAGTTGAATATAGTCTTTCCTGGTGCTGTGGTGATACTGGTCTGAAATAGATCCCCACACAGTTCTTGACATCCAACATTTACTCCCGATTTAAGGTCTCTTGAAGTCAATGGCAGCTTTGATGACACCTGAAGTCTGGCCAGGCATTCAGCACTTCTGTTTGCCCACTCACTCTACTCCCATGTGAATTTTTTGGCTACTTTTAAAAGACAATTTATTTCAGAGTTTCTTGCAGCACTTTCCAGGTTGGTACGTAAAATTCCAAGGCTGTGTTGAAAGCCAAAGCCTGAAAATACCAAACTCTCTTTTCAACTGCCAATATTTTTATGAGAGAATTTGAACTGCCACTGAAGCTTCTGAGCTTCTATAAGTAGTTGGGTCTTGGTCAGAGATGGCTGTGACAGTGTGCGGAGCATTTTTCCTGCTTCTCAGTCACAGAGTCCTCTTACATGGATTATACTAATTTCTTCTGCTCCAGGACTGGTAGCTGCCAATAATTAGTATCTTCTACCCTTTAAAGTTTGTAGGAATACTGTTCCTAATAAAACAGCAAACAGCCCATGATCTATAGCTATTTATAATCATAAGTGATCATTTCTGAGTTCCCTGAAAACGCAGCTGTAGCTCTTTGGAAAGACACTGAAGTATGTAAAAAATCTCTTCTTCCCTCCCCAAGCCAATTCTGAAAAATGCTTCCTTGGGAAGCCCAGAGTTCTCTTAAAAACCAATTCTATTATTCTGAAATACAATGCCTTCCAAACACATCTGTTATTCAGAAAACAAAATACAGATAATTTGCAACTGGTTAGTGGACTGCAGTTTTAGAATCAAATAAGTAATTTCAACTATTTATCCAGAATCCTGAGCATGTGCTCTGTCTTATAGCCATTACCTGCATGATTTTACTGACATTACATAATATTACTGCCAGCAGCAGCCAGGATTACTCATGCCAGAAGCCTGGGGTTTTATTTTGTTTGCTTGTTTTTGTTTTTATTTTTTTCCCGTTTCTTCTCTTTTCTGTGGGTTTTTTTTTGTTGGTTTTTTTTTTTTGGGTTTTTTT
>WHYT01017288.1:322357-345096 GCA_009806455.1 Tetrax tetrax
CGACTCGGATGGGTGACGGCTCCCCCCCCGCCCCGCGCCTCCCCGCCACATGGCGCGGGAGGAGCCGTCCGGCGGCGGGCGCAGGCGCCGCAGCGCTCGCCCCAGCGCCATGGCGGGTGGGGGGCCGGCGGCGCTCCTCGGCGCGGTCGCTTGCCTTTGCGTCCTGACCCCGGCGGCTGAGGGCTTCAAGAAGAGGGGACCCAGCGTGACAGCCAAGGTGACTCTCGCCCGCGGCCTGGGCGGCTCTGACGACCCGCAAGTCTCCCCGGCCGCCGGCCTGAGGGGAGGTGTGGGGGGGCGCCGCGGGGTGTTCGTCCTGCCGGCTCCGCGCCCGTTGCCGGCGGCACTGAGCGGGCGGGGGCCGCCCAGCTGCTCGTTACCCCGATTTTGGAGCGTCCCTGGCCGGCTCCCCCCTTCCCGGGCCGGGTTCCGGGCGGGAAGGAGGCCCCGGCGGGGGTCGGGTTTGGGGAGGGCTTGGACAAACGCCTTAACTTTCCCGTTTTATCTGAATCTTGGGCAATTTTTATTTATTTATTTATTTATTTTTAAAGCCCTTTGGCCATGCCGCCTTTCCGTAGGCGCTGGCACACCTCAAACTTCCAGTTAGCCGAGCCTGGGGCTCACAGAAATGGTAACTTCAAAATCTGTAATTGCATCCTTGCCTCTGCGGCCTGTGCTGTCGCCATAGGCGGTCTGGGGCTCACTGCTGCTGTATATATGTGTTTTTTTGTTTGCCCCCCCCCCTTCCCTTTGCTGAAACTCTTGGTATTGTGAGCTGTCATTTTGTTGCCCACGTCATGGGTGGAGTTTCCCTCGCCATCATCATTCCTGCTTGCGACAGGCTGGGACACCTGGTCTGGGTTAAACCCTAACGCTCATCGCCCAGCGCTTCGGAGCGTGCTGCCAGCGAAGCCGCGGAGCAGGAGTCGGCACTGGAGATCTCCCTCGCAGGCAGGACGGCCCGGGTTTGCGCCAGAGGCACCTGGGGTAGTCACAGATGGCACTGCCCAAGCAATGGATTTGTGGGCCATGCCGCCTGGCAGTGGCATGTGGATCCACCTGGTTATCGCAACACACCAGCATCTCCTTCTCAAACTTTTTGCTGGTGCGGGAGGTGCGATGTCTAGTCCAGCTTTGGTTAAAGTGGGGATTAGATGTTTCTGTCCCCGAGTGCCTCTCCACCTACCCTGAAGAGCAAGCAAGTGCTGTGTTCTTGGTGAAAGATGCCCACACTCGTAAAAGCGTGGCAGGTCAGGGCAGCAGCAGAGCTGCTTCCTGTGGCGTGGCCTCGGCTTCCTAAGCCACAGGCTGTTGCTTTTGTCTCTGAACTTCATTATCACTATTATCTACAACTGTCTACAGTTTCATTGCTATGGACTTCTAGTCCATGAATTTGATTTTTTGGAAGGGTGAATCTCATACGCTTTGGCCAGATCATCTTCTGAAAATAGATTCCAGTTTTATTGTGCATAAAGTACTTCGCCTCTTTAGACCTTCTACCTGGGACTTCATTTTATGCTTTTTTTTTGATTCTTACCTTGTGAGACATAAAGAATTGTAGCTGGCAATTTTCCATGCCCAAGCCAGTCATAACTTTATAGAGCTCATCAAATCACACCAGTTTTCTCTTTTCCAGCTTGCATTGTTTTATTTAATCTTTCTTCATATAAAAGGTATTTCAGATCTTTGAGCATCTGTGCTGCCCTTTTCTCCACCTTTTTAGGTTGGTTTTATCATTTGGCAATAGAGAAGCCAGAATTACGTGGAGCACTCGGGGAGTGAAAACACAGTGGACATCCATACCATGGCATAATTATGGCCATCTCTTGTCCTTGCCTATTTTTAATTACTTTTAACTTTCATTTTCCTTCTCTGACCTTCACAAGCCCAGAGCCAGACTTTTCATCACACTGCTCAGGGTGACTCCAGATGCCTTTTCTGAGTGGTAGGACCCCTTCTTGTGGCTGTATAGTCCTCTTCCACAAACAGTATTTTGCATTTATCAGGAGTTTGTTTGTCATTGTGTTATCTGATTTCTAGGAATCAGGAGATCTTTCTTTCACAACTTCACCCCCCTGCCCCTGAATAATTGAATACTCTTGACCATTTTTTTTTCATTTTGATATCTGTCATCTTGTGTAAATTATATATGAGTATATTCTTGAGAACCAGCTACTCTTACTGGTGCGCTCTTTTTCATGTCAGTCTTGAAATAGTTACTGCAAATTGTAAATAAGATTAAATATTTATATAAATATTAATTAGACTGAAAATTTATAGCATTCATTTTCTTTAAGAGTTTTTGGTAGAAAATCTGGCCAGATGTTTTTTGAGATTTGAGACTGCTGTGTTGACCAGCTCACTAGTGTCTAGATGCTTATTGACTTTCCAGAGAACTTGAGGAAATATCCTTAAGAGAACATGGCTTCTCTGTGCAAAAATGGCATCTAGGGCTACCAAATATTTCTGTATTTGATTTCTTGGCCAGAAGTATGCACAGACATGTTATGTGGTGCATAATTATGAAGTGCAGAGCTTTCCAAAAATCACCAAGGGTGTAGCACAGGTACGCAGAGTGCTAACAGGAGTCCAGGAACTTACTGTTTGTGCACAAACGCAGAATAAGCCAAAACAATGCTTTTTGGAAGTACTGGATTTGCTGCTTAGGCAAGCAGTTCTGCCACGAATGAAGCCTTCTAGTTAGCTGGGTTAGGTTCACAATATAGCATGGACTTGTCTCCACGTGCTCTGTGAAAGTGTTTGATGTCGCTGCTACCTGGGGTCATTATTTGGTAGCCTTTGTTCTGTTAGTTTTATATGCTTATATATTTCAGGCAGTCCTTCTACTAGAACAACATTTCTAGGCAAAATAAGGTGCATTTAGAAAACAGACAGGCAGTACCCCTTACCTAGATAACCCTGGCGGCAAGACTCAGAGAGGTATGTTTATAAAAATGTTAAGAAGTTAGTGAAAGTGTGCTATTAATACTTTGGGAGCCACACATCTAAGAAGTATGTTATTTAGTGCCAAGTGCCAAGGAAATGAATGAGGTGTAGCAAAAGGAATTTTATTTTCTTTATAAAGCTTTTATAGCATTAGCCAAAAGTTCAACAGTCAAAACCACATGGAAGATGAAGAAACGGTAGAAATGTTTAGTAGGAGAGCGTGAAAGAGGCATTCACATTGGAGGGGCTGTGGTCATTTATTATCATTATTGGACTAATTTCTTACCGTTGCAGACCAGTAATATTTGGTTGAGTGCCATAAGGAACAGCAAACACCACATCATAGGAATACACATTGCTGTTTTCTAGGCGTTGCAAGAGTCTTTATGTAACTTTTTCAGAACTTTAAAATGCCTCATTTTCTGACAGCTGTTACTATTTTCTGTAATTGTTGGAATATTTTTGTACTTTTAAATATGCATTCATGTATTCTGAATTGTATTAAAATGCTTTATAACTCATTTGCCTTTTTGAAGATGCTTTTTATCAACATCTACACTGAAGCTTTTAGGCGATCAGCTGAATAACGTAGCCTGGTTATTTCTCATCAGGTTTGAATCCATATTTAGGACTCCTTGCTTGAGCCATAGGATTTTCTTCCAATTCTTTGTTGATTTAATGAAATCTAGGGTTTTGCCTGTAATTAATCACATACATATTAATGTCTAGAACAGTGCAGATTATGAGTGAACAACAAACTATTGTTTGTGGGGAGTATTAGCACTATAGTTCCTTGTTATTGTTCGTCTCACTGGATCAGCATAATTGTCCTTCCTTACTTTCATATTTTGTCTTTAAAGACATGCATGTTGGCAAAAAATTATTTTGAATACTACCTTAAAACTTGTGACACAGCAGTCTCATTGAGCCCTCAAAAGCAACAAGAATCAAAATGTATAATCACCAGTTCTTAAACAGTTTTCTGCACAATCTGATCTTGGTAGCTCTGAAAGGATTTTTCTTAAACAGCACCCTCAGGAACTGAAAGATCCTGTTAATATAGACTGGCCAGAAGCAGTTACCACCTTATATTTTCAAAAGCTTGGCCTTTTTGTTGCACTCACATTTGTATCACTTTTGTTCTCTTCACAAAAATCTTCAGGTGTTCTTTGATGTGAAGATTGGAGACAAAGATGTTGGAAGAATTGTAATTGGATTGTTTGGAAAAGTTGTCCCAAAGACTGTGGAGAACTTCATTGTACTGGCCACTGGAGAAGTACGTTTGCGGTTTTATTCCACTTGTACTCAAGTTTGGATTGGGTTTGTTCAATACTGTTTCAGCTGTGAACTGTCAATCTTAATTCCGTGGAGCCTATGCAAGAGTACCATCCCCAAGGCTGACACACATTGGTGTGTGTCTTCTCAGGTCCTTGGGGCTTGGCTTACAAGATGTAATTATGAGATGCTGGATATCACCACCTCAATCTCTCCTTGCCCTGCAGATCTAGCATGCAGAGGTACTGTAGTCAGATACCAATCAAATAAAAACAATGGCTTTAATCAGCTGAATACTTGCATTGCAGTAGCGTAGCCCAGCTGCATTCACCTGCGTCTCAGTTTAATTTGTTTCTTGCCAGTATTTGCCTCCAGTGCTGGTATATTTTGTGAAATCTGGCCATTCACGACATGCATGTTTCCATATGACTGTATAGGACTGGATGTTACATTCATTTTAAAAATTATTTCATTTTCTTAGAGAGGCTATGGATACAAGGGAAGTAAATTTCATCGTGTGATCAAAGACTTCATGATTCAAGGAGGAGACTTTACAGCTGGAGATGGATCAGGAGGTAACATGCATGGTATCTTCCAGATTCCCTTTCCTTTCTTTGAATGTCTGCTGAAAAGATGGGCAAAACAGCATATTCCCTCATTCTTTCAGTTCACATAAATGAAAAAAAAAAGAACAAACCCTATTTGTTTTAGAGCATCTAGTACTTTTCCAAGCGTTTTGGAACATAAGTTGCAGTTATTTGCATTACCTGATTCTAAATATGTGTAGAGCTTCCTTTGTCCTCAGTTTTTGCAGATACCTCTTTTCTATCTGCAACTTGTCCCCATTCAAGAAGCATGACTCTGCGTGGTGGGCTGGAGCCACATGACCAGCTGAGCTGCTCCTACAACATACGTCTCCAAAAGATGGATGTCTCCACTCTTTCCCTATTCTGGCTTTGTGACTGTTCTTCCCTGAGGCACTCATTGATTGCATGTATTTGTGTACCAGTTCAAGTCATCCAGCAGAAAACTAATCTGTGATGAAACAGTAAAAGCGTGTAGAGAGCAGGCAGGTAGGGGAGGAGTAGGCTGTCCTCTGTGCCCTCAGCTCAGCCAGTTCTGTGGAACCTTCTGAAGTGTCCTGTGGGAGGGAATTTCAAAGCAGGGGTAGAGAAATTAGAAAATAAGGGTCGTGCCCTCTCCCGTTTTTTCTCTTATTAAATTTAAAACCATAAAGTGACTGATAGTGTGAGTTCTGGCTGCGTTTATCACTTCTCCCTCCTGAGCCTGCAGAATACCTGTTTAGTCTACTAAGGAGGGCAGTCCCGGTGCAGCATCTGTTGCATTGCATGCATTCTGGCTTCTGATTTCTTCTCTTCCTTTACACGCACATTCTTCACGTGCTATGGTTTGAACTCTCTGCGTACAATGTTAGTGGTTTCCCCGCTGGGACAGAATGGAATACCAAAGACACAGTTTTAGCATTAAAGGTAGGCAGTTTTTGTTTGCCTGCTAATACTGTTTATTGGGATTGTGTCTGGTGGTGTTGGGAGCAGTGTCTCCATTGTGCTAGGCACTGTAAAAAGAAAGAATGAGACAGACCTCTTTTCAAAGAGATGATGGTTTAAAGATGACTCAGATGTTTTCTCAACTATTTTAGAAACACCAAAATCCTTACATAATGATTGTACAAATCCACACCGAGTCTCTTAGGCTAACTTCCATCTCGTCTTCCTGTATTTCTAAACCTGTCTAAAGCAATTTCTTACTAGGAGGAAAAGTTGTAAAAGTAAAGACTAAAATTGTCACAAAACATGGCAATCTTATTTTTAGTGGCTGTAATCACATAATTTTAATTTGTTGAACAGAGTGACGTATACTATTGTTCAGTGGTGTATATGTAAGCAGGACCTTTGAAGGTACTCACCTTGCTTGTTACATTTAAAGCTGATGATGCTTTATTCTTTGAATATTTCTTTTATATGTGGTGTTTTAGCTTATCTTTTTCTGTACACACAAAATATTTTTAGGTATAGAATCATTCACAATGGAACAATGATGTTGCTGTGCTTACTCAATGAATCTTTAAGTCCTGAATTTATACTGTGTTTTTTCAATTTTTTGAAGAAAAAGAGTTGTTTTGGTTTGGTTTTTTTTTTTTTTAAAGTTTGCTTTCTTACTTTGTGTCATAGGAATAAGCATCTATGGCAAAAGATTTCCTGATGAGAACTTCAAGCTTAAACACTATGGAATTGGATGGGTTAGCATGGCTAATTCTGGCCCAGACACCAACGGATCCCAGTTCTTCATCAGTGTGACAAAGCCTTCCTGGTTAGATGGAAAACATGTAGTATTTGGCAAAGTCCTTGATGGAATGGTAAGCTAAAACTAGTGACAAGATTAATCCAGGAAATTCTGACAAATTCTGCTGCATTATGTTTGTGTTAATGTAACTTATACCATTGTGATTGAAAACAATTGAGTGTTTATCTATTATGTACATGGTGGAAAATGATTGTGAAGAGCCTAGAGCGGGATGATGTAGGACTGAAATAGCAAATGGTGACTGCAGAAGTGGAAATTTAAATCATGCCTTTGGCTTTCACCACTCTTGTTTCAGACCACTAACCACTGAAATCAACACTGACACCTTTGCAGATTACAAATGGAATAAGTGCAGGTCCCCCTTTCACTAACACTGTTAGCTATGAAATAATTGTATTTCTACAAGCTAAAATGTAGTTTTGTAGCATGTGCTAGTTACGGATAACACTTTCACTGTTAGGGTTTTTAGAAGCACATGAATATAAAGTATACAAACGCATATATTCAGATCTGTTTAAAAAGGAAAAACCTATTTAATTCCCTCAAACTGTACACAGCTGAAAAACTGATCAAAGGGCAAATAGAATGTAAGTTTAAAACGGGTTATACTTTTAGAAGTCTGGTTTTCCTTTTAAATTATTCTATTTAATCTGTGCTTTGAAGTGAATGGGGGAAACATGAACTGCTGCACTGATGAGTTCTTTGAGGAGTTTGAAAACCTCATCAGAATACTTGTCCCCCACTTCCATATTCATGTTGAATTCGATTCTCATGAGCTACAGTAGTAGTAGCAGAGTAGCAGCAGAAAGAGACTGAGACTTAAGTTTTAGTTTAGCCAAAGTAGTCTATATCTCTAACTGAATTTTGTCCTTTAAAAATACTGCTTTAATCAGTTGCTGAGCCTGAGGCCGGTAGTCTACCTGTACTTGACTGGAGTTCATGGTACGACACTTAAAGCTATGTGTTTGTGTGTGTTATACTGAAGGTAAAAGCAGTAATCAGATTTCTTGAAGGACTGTTACACTATACAATTAGAAAAATAATTACCATTCATCTTTTATGATCTCTGGATTCACTTTCTACTCACAGGCTACAGATAGACTCTGTATGTGCTAGGTCAATGAGCTGAAAGGATATTTTCAGTTGCCCCTTCATTTTTGTTAATTGAAAGTTTTTATAGATGGGCAGAGAGCCTTTGAGGTGCTTCTGTCAGTTGTGTATGGGTTACAGAGTGGCACAACTCTTAATGCGGAGAAAAACAAAACGTGGGAACTCAGCCAGGTAAAGGTCTATGCTCAGAAGTTGCTTAATAAATAGTAATCCTATGAGAATTTAGTTTTTTCTATTTCTGGTATAATTTACCTTCTACCAGACTTGAGCCACTGGAGTCTCCTGGGCTAAACTGAACTTTGTTTTGTTTTTTTCCTTCTTTTTTTAACAGTCTGTGGTGCACTCAATAGAACTCCAGCAAACAGATGAACATGACCAGCCGCTTCAAGACTGTGTGATTGTAAACAGTGGTAAAATACCTGTCAAAGAACCATTTGTAGTTGAAGTAGGCGACTGGTGAGACCAACAGTCAGTACGGAAAGTAAAAATCACTTTTCTTTAAGGCCTGGTTTTGACCAATCTCAACTATGCATTGAGTTTTATCCTCAAAACACACGAGGTTGTATTTAGACAATACCTACCATTTACCAAACACATATGACCATTTCTGTAACAACTTGACGGAGCTGTCAGTCCTTGAAATTCATGATATCCCACTAAAGCCTAGATCTTGCAGAAAAAGCCTTTCATTAAAAATTAGGATTTTTTTTTTTTCTTTTTTTCCTTCCCTAAGGTTTCAAGTACAGTCACTGTGTTCTCTCTGGAAATTTTTGCAATACTTGTTTCCACCTTTTCAACTGAAAATATTTTCTGTAACAGTATCAGCATTTTTAAAAATAAAAAAAAAGTAAAATACATAAGTGTTTTGAATAAATAAACTTTGGTTTTAAATAAATACTTAATGAAAAGCTTTTTTTCATTTCCACCCTGAAGGCCTCTTCTCTCACCTCAGGTGATTCTGCAAAATAGGCAGGGGTTCCTGCTTTCCAGGAAATGAGGTTGTAAGGTTACAGCAGGGATGGTAAACTCCTCTAATCTTAAGGGGTCAGATAAAGTCCCTGCTGTCTTTCAAAAAAACCACCGTATTCAGATACAATCCTGTTATCAAGAAAGAGCAGCTCTGTCTGTTGTTAAATAAGATCATCAGTTAGAAACTGATTAAAGCAGAAGAGCCCTTGTTTTACAGCAGTGAATTTTATAACACCTAGCTATTGTTATTTATGATAAAACTCAAATGCTTTTTCTTGCAGTTTTGCGGTATGTCAGAGATGCAGCTTTAGGTTTGTTATTTTTGTAATGCTTCTTAAATAACTCTTTAGGCTGACAACTTAACTAGTAGCTTTTAAACAAGGTCAGCATAAGGTGCCACTTAAGAGACAGCTGTGTTTGTTAGGTTCTTTAACCAGTTACATACAGTACTCCACAAGAAAGAGACGTGGATTTCTTTTCTCTTGAGTTTTCAGTTTTAGAACTCGAGAGAGAAGAGCCCATGCCAAGATCTGATGAAGGCAGGCACAGCAGGCAGCATGCCACTTATTTTTGTAGTGACTAGTTTCCCGAAGGGTGGCCTGGAGCCTGGGTGGGGTATCCAGACTTTGAGTGGCGCAGGGGAAGATTGATTACTACAGCACAAGAGCTTGTAGGTACCTACGGGCACCCCCTTTGCAAGGAAGCAGGAAAATGCTGTGGGCTGGGATTTACCTCAGGTTCTCCTGACACATCAGTTGTAGTTAGGTAGGTGCTTCTGCTCGTTCACCATCCACAGTCTTGAGGCCTCTCCTTTTTCCCAGAGACCTGTGAAAGGATCACTGTCCTCTTTAAAGCATAGCTAGAGGAGAACTTGTTGAGGGCCTCTGCATTTGCCTAGGACTCAGCAGTGAGACTTCCATTTTACCCCTGTTCATTTTTCTTTCTACTAACCGTTTAAGGTAAAATTCTCTGAAAAGCAGCACTGGGAAGCAGTGTTAGGAAGTAAGGTGGGAATGTCTTGGACTCCACCAGTAGCTGAAAGCTTCCCTGGAGGTTGATCCCACAGATGGTATAGGGAGTTCTGCTACCTGAACAAGGCCTGCAGTCACAGGCCTACCTTTTGTACAAGTCCCGGCTTTTCACCATCCCCGGGCAGCTTTAAAATAGATTTAGTAGTCAGCAGGAGGCAACCCATTCGTCTTCAGAAGCAGACTTCTGTTCGTGCTTAGCTTTGCCATTACTGCTTCTGTGCAACACTCCTGTCCTCTGATGAGCCCAGGGACTTACTGGCTGTTCAATTACACTGAATTTTTTCCCCCAAGACCTAAACTTTTATAAGCCTAGCATGTTCAGATAGCATGGTACTAAGAGTTTTAAATAAGCAAACACCCAGGTATTTTCTCATGCTTCATGCAGAGATACCTGTGAGACCCATCGCCGATGACACAAGCTCAGAGAAATGTAATTTGAATACAAACGTACAAAAACCACACTGAAGCAGTACATTCGTGTTCTAGTAATTTATTTTGTAATGTCCAGTAGCACACATACAAATTTCCAGTTAAATCTGAACAAATATATATATACATAAGTATACATGTATATATATCAGTTTTAGTTTTATCATTTTACTACTTAATCATATTCTTGCTTTAGCTTACCACAGAGCTGTATGCTCTGTGAATTATAAAATGTTAAGATATGGAATACAGTCTGCAAGTTGACATGAGGAGTAAACATACACACAGATCAGATGTCATAACTGAATGCCATGTAAATTCTCCTGCTAGATAAAATAATTTCAACTGAAATCTAGAAAATTTCCTGAGAGAGCGCGCTATGTATTTCAGAATGTGGAAGCATATTTTCCAATACAAATTCTCCATACCCCTCCATTGGCTCTTTTCCAACTTGATACTAAGGAGCAGATTCAAAATAATTTAAGAAAAATGAAGAAAATACTTCAAGTTGCTTTAAGTTTCTTCTTGCTTTAATTCTTTTTTTTTTTTTGGCAGTTTCTCACACACTCTCTTCAGTGCCAGCACTTTCAATCCATCCACTGCCAGCAATGGGTGATGTCCTGGTCCAAAAATGTTTAGTGTAATTTATTATAGAAATCATAGAAATAATTAGTAAAGCTTTTGATTCTTTTCAAATGTTAGTGTAATTCAGTGTATGACTTTCAGATTTTAGTGTTAAATAGTTAGAATGTGTCAATATATAGAAGGTATAAATAACTTCAATACTGTTGTTTCCATATCTTCTTCTAAAAGCAGCAATTGTAGTGACATTGATTTTATTTAAAAAGATAAAATGCTTGAACTTAAACTGAGGTTCTGCCTCTTGCTTCTGAGCGTAATTTTCACATCACAGCATGTTAATTCCATTCTCCATGACCTGGAGACTTGCTTTAGCTTTGTCTATCCATGCATCACTTCTACCTGGGCAGTAAATGAGGATAAAATATTCCATGTAGAATGCCTTCTATAACAACGTTTGGAAAGTTATCTGAAAAAAAAAAAAGGAAAAATACCTTTCTTATCTATGTCAGGACAATATAAATGTTTTTGTGAAACTTAACTAGGTAAGGCCTCGTATAATTTGGGTTACTGCATCATTCAACTCTTTATCCGTGTTGGGGATGTGCTATTAGTAATGCTGTTTCAGCACTAAAGCCACTTTAGTGTAGCACTGGGCATTGCATGAATGTGCTGCCAGATTTGTAGCTTATTGATTTAAAGGGATGTTCTAATACTTAATGCTGCTAGGCTCCAGCTCTTTATCTGAATCTTTTCTCACAAGGAAGATGGATTACAGTGGCAATTCAATTTCTAACAAAATCTCAATATACTTGAAGGAATTCCAAGATTGCTACTGGGAATACTTCAAAGCTGTTTTTCCATCGTGGTTTACAGCAATGTTTAGACTGAGAAGACTTGCGGATGCCTATGCAGTCAGAGATGGTTATCTGAGGCAGGAAAATTTCAGGTTGTCTAATCAACATAAAATGTCACATGTTACAAAAAGTCATCCTATAATATCTGAAGGAAAAAACCTCTACTGTGTTCTTGCCACAGATGTAGAAGAAACTGGCACTTAATTTTCATGTTAAATTTAGCATGAAAGAATTACCTGATAGAATACGGTAATGGATCCACACAGAAGAATGCCAGGGTGTACATTACTGAAGTGAAAACATTTTTCAAATGCACTAACTCCTGTGTTGTTAAAGAGGAGTTTACTTAAATCACTGGGCATTAAGAGTAAGAATTTCTGATCGCATCTTATGATCTTAAAATTGCTAGTACACTAGGGTTTGCCAAGAAAAACAGACTATTTCTGTTCAAATCTTTCCTTCACCTATCAGCTTGCAGAATATTCAAAAAGGGGAGATACAACTTTTATAAAAATCATTAGATATTTGATAAATTAGATCACCTAATGTGGGTGAAAATTAGGTTTTTCCCCTAATACTTCTGCTAAAATCATTTTGGACGTAAAAATATTGAGCAAAAAGTCAATTTGGACTAGGTAAGAAAAAAAAAAATCTTTATTAGCTTAAAGGTGTTACCTTGTAGGTATTAATAAGGTGATTCCAGGGTATTAAAGATGTTGCAAAGATATTTTAGCACGTTTTAACGAACAGCAACCTCCACTAGAAACAATATATGCATAATTCTCCCCAACTTCTTGTAGTAAGTCATCATTATAAATTACCTACTAATATTTTGAATCCAATAATGATTCCTGAAGTCCTGCAAGCTCAGCTATCCCAAATCACCCTGGTAGAATAACCCTATGCTGTTGTCATTAATGTTATTAAAAATACACTTGTAAGGGCAATCTGATGCTTTCCTTCTAAATTAAACGCTGCAGTTCCAGAAACCAGTTTTTACTGGTTCTTCTATAACACACAGTATATATAGGAAAATGAGTATTGATTAAAAAAATGATATAACCTTACAGCATCAGATTTACTGTGAGGCTTTGTTGCTAAAAAAAAAATAAAGCATATTAATTTAAGTTAAATGTATAAATACACGGAAGCACAGTCTTGCAGATCTATGATACATGGCTTAAAGAATCATCAGAACAATTTTCAAACAAATGACAGTAAATCTGAAATTCCTTTTTTTTTTTTTCTTTTTGCTTCTGAGGTATCATTTTAAATTTGCAGCATTTCAGATTTTTCCTTAATTTTTCTTGAAAATAATATGCAATTTTTTTTTCCCACCCCCTCAAAAAGAAGTGGCCGCCTTACACAAAAAGTGATGTGCTCGTGCACTCAGACTGTGTTAGATACATAATGAAAAAGTGAGTCTGAAAATCAATTAGGTTTGTAACTATGAATCTTATTTTTGGAAAGTTGTCTTGCAACTCAGTAATACTTGAAGTCCAGTCATTAGAATAATGCCAAGACTATTTTATAAAGACAGTGCAATAAGGGGGAAAAAAATTGTTCTGTATGTTCCAGAAACAACAATTTATTTCCTTAAAAGCCCACAAATACACAATTTCCTGTTTTATGGGAAGATGTTAACACAAGCATTCCTGTATACAAGAAAGACCAACTCCACTTCTGATCCAAACAACTGTCATAGTTCACATTCTTTAAAGAGTGCATAAGCAAGAACTGAGCTGAGAGAAAATTTTAGAAAGTTCTCACCTACATTTTCTCTGTGAAAACTGAAAGTAAAGAAGAATTAAAGGCAACGGTAGCTGTGTAAAAACTTTGTTTCCTTCTAACTAGACTTTAGTCAACTAGTAGAGCCTCTGTACTTATGACTTGGTTTTCTTCTTCCTTTTTTAAACTCTAAACTCACATTCTAATTTCTGTTCAATTAACTTAATAGATAACTTGCAAATGAACTCAGTATTCTATGGTCTTAAAATACAAAGAATATTCACCTGCCGTAAGAAATTATAAATATTGTGTGCTAAGGCCAAAAAAATGCTTTAGCAAAAGCCTAAAAAGTCCTTTCTTTCAGATATCATTCATGAGGCCTTCCTCAGAGTACACATTAGGGAAGGAAGATAAATACCATCACAGAACTGCAAAATTTTGCATAGAAGTCTTACAGCAACACCCTACATGTGGGCTGAAAACATTAAGCACTGTCTTCTTTTTTTTCAGGATAACCAAATATGAAATACATTTTCTCTCTCAGGAGTGGTATGGAATTAAATGATGTTCATAATTTACACCCGGAGGAATCCAAGTCTGCAATTACAAGGAGCATTAAACAGTGAAGATGTGACATGCGATGTGACTCACTCTAAATATTAGTATAGGCAGCATCTGGACCAGCCTTCAGACAGAGGTAACTCTGTGGGTGCCTCTGCACTACTGTTGTCACATGGGTCAGAAGTGACCTTGTGAAGTGACCATCTCTCCTTACTGTGCTTTGGTTCCTTGGTTTTGTGATTTGCATTCCAGCCCCAAAGAGCCAGTCAATCCATGTGACCAGACTAGGGCTAAGTCAAAGTAAAAACTGAATGACTCTGTAATGTGTCTTCCAGTGTGGATCTTGGTCACACAGGGCCTCTGCACTCGCTGTAGAACTTCAATGGGAAGCTCAATATGATTCCATAGGGTCAATACTGTTGGGCCACACTACTAGCTGGAGTGGACATTGCCTGCAAGAGAGACTATTTAACCTTCTCAACATACATGAGCCTAGTCCCTATGGTTTTGAAAAACAGCTTGAAAAAACAGCAGAATTACAGAATGGTTGGAGAATGGTCCAGCCCCCTGCTCAAGCACAAACACCTACAACCAGTTGCTCAGGACCACGTCCAGACAGACTCCGAGCATCTCTACCATCATTCTGGGCAATTTGTGCTCAGTCACCCTCAGAGTGACAAAGTTTCCTGATGTTCTTGTCCTGCCAACTGGGCACCACTAAAAAGAGCCTGGCTTTGTCTTCTTTACACCTCAATACATCTGTATTTACAAACAATATTTATATACATCTTGAGAAAATCTCAAGGAAGTATGCTTCATTGGCTAAGAAACTACAAGCAAACAAGTGTTCTTTCCTAAATTTACTCTTAAAAACTTTGTGATTTTTCAAGGCAGCTCAAGAACCTGACTTGATTTCAACACACTATTTTGTAAAATCAAACAAAATGCCACATTAAAAAAAAAAAATCTTAATTCACAGCTCTGGGAGACAGTTGTCCCTTGAAAGTGTATTGCATTTTTAATACAAAATTTAGTAGAAGTAACAGTTCAAACAAATAAAATGACAAAACCACGAGGAACACACTACTAAAACTAGTATTTTTTTTTCCCTGCACACATTTAATTTGAGATAGAGGGTAAGTTCTCTGAATGAATAATGCAAAGAATTTTTTTTATTAAAAAAAAAAGTTTATAACAAGCTATTTCAAACACTCTTTTGAACCATGTCTTAAGACATGAAGGGTAACATAAATGTCCTGTGAAACACATCAATTATGCTTAAAGTATACATTCTTTTTTTCTTAAGAGCTCTAGAGGTTATAAATGATAAGAAATAGTAATAATCCAAACAGAAATACAAACATGCTCGCAGTAGATCGACTGGTGTTTAGGGAAAAAGCACTTACAAAGGACTGGGCCTCTAAGTTCAAATCCTTCAGGCAAAAAAGCCAAAGGGTCAACAAGAAAAGCAAAGCAATGTTCTTCATCTTTTGATTTGAATTCTCAGTAGGTTTGTCTGAGAGAACAACTGAGGGAGAAAACGCCACCCTTTTATACATCACCCACCCCACTTAGTGTTTTAATGGTTTCTTACACAAGAACTATCGTTTTATTGGCAGGTTATTAGATGCTGGACCAGTGTCATTTGACTAGGCTGGTATTAATAATAATGTGGTTTATGCGGTGCAGGGTCAGATCAGTAAAGCACTGTTAACAGATGACAGGTTTGATTACCGTTGGCTTTAGGCAAGACATATGGATCCCTTAGGAACAGCAGCACAGGCTGGTGGGACAGTTTGCTGGAAAGGTCAAGAACAGGGATGTCAGTATCAAGGGACAGCAAACAACATTCTACAAACTAGCTTTGATAAAGCAAGGTGGTTGAGCTGCGCAGGAGCCATGCTGGTGCATTTCTGCACCCCAGCGCTGCCCAGAAAGGGCAGGCTTCATCTCCTGGGAGCAAAGCTCGCCACCCCTCAGCCACACAGTGAAACCTTCAATGTGAAGTTGGAGGTGAAGGGGCTGCATCCAGGAGGGGCAGCTTGCAGCTGACTTTGAGACCTCCCGGTTCTGCTCTGCTCCCTGGTACTTAGTGTAATGCAGGCTACAAGATTACCTACAACCGGGCTCCATGGTCTAGAGGCTCTTCAGGCCACCAAACAGACTCAAAATTTCACCATGTTCTTCCAGCCCCAGAAGTGGTTGCTGTACACCTCATCCATGGAGAAAAAGTCCTTGGAAGCCCCTCCCAGGGCTGTCTCCCACCCTGGTCATGGTACAAACATCCTCCTCCAGCCAGCACAGGCATCTACATGCCAAGTAGTGCAACCAGATATGCACAAAGCTCTATCAAACACACAGGGGAGATACCTAAACCTCTAATTCCTTCTGCTAAATCTTGCTGTTATGAAAAACAGACTTCAATGGGTAAAAAACATTCACACTAAGAATGGATGGAACTAGTGCAGCTGACGAAACTAGCCACAACGTTTAACAAACACATCTAATTTTAATGCTAAACTACTGCTGTTTTGTCAACTGCATGGAACAAATACAGTAAACGCCAATAATTTCAAGTAGTTTATTAATCTGGTGTCCTAGAAAGAGTAGGGATCGAGCTCACCTTGATTCTTCAGATTCTGTTTCGTCAAAAGAGCTGCAAGTAAAGTGAGAGGAAGCTTCAGTTACAACAAAATTAACTCTACAATTAAAAAACCCCAAATCCTTTAAGAACCATCAAGGTTCTTAGGAGCAACCTTTTTCTAGTCAGTAGCTGCATAATGCAGTGTGACAAAATGGACTAGATGACCTTTAAAGGTCCCTTCCAACCCAGACTATTCTATGATTCTATGAAATGAATGTGGGACATCCTATGATTTTACAACGACTACTTGGAAATGACAGCATTCATCTTTAACAGATTCACAAGCATATCTATCTATCCATCTGTGAAGTGATGGGGTACAGTCCCACTGAAGATACCGGCTGATGTCAATAAATTAAACTGAAAACTACAAGAAGTCTGTTTGTTAGCTTCTGAGCCACTCTGGAGACCACCCTGGGCCATAGACACTTCCGACTGTAAGAGGGCCTCAGAATTATCTCCACCTTTTTCAACTTGCCTTCTCTCCCAGAGAGATCCACACAGCCTCCCCCAAAGTGGAAAGGGACACACAGATTTCTGGAGAGAAAGTTCTGGTAACGCTGATGGACTTTCTAACTATGTCAGCTTGCAGAGAAAAACAAACTATTCTCTCTACAAACCTTACAGCTGCAGATGGTAGCAGAGCTTCCAGTTACACTGTCTGGGGTATTTCTGTAGTCATTACACTTATGGTAATCATACTAAGATTTCCTTCTCCCAGTCTGATCAAGAACCCTTCCCAGGGGAAGGGGGATGGGGTGACTGGGGTAGATGTCATCAGAAAGGTGAAAGACCCCATTTTCAAACACACACAGGGAAATCATAAAATGATCACAGAACGAACTTCTATTCTGTCCAGGTACTATCATCATAAAACACAGGCAAAGGCTTTCTATGCAACTTTAGTGACTGTTCATGAATATCTTACAAAATTCAAGATCTATGAGAAAATCAGATTTTTCTCATCTAAACTCTCATTTGCTTTCCAGGAATATTACATTAAACCTCACTTCTGTCTTTGAATAGGCTAGATTTATTTTACCACCTTTTGGGGATATATAAACATACTTAAGATGAACCTAATGCCCATTTATTTTACCGTGTTAGAGTTGGCAGCAAGACCATTTTAAGTCAATGGAATTGCATCAGCACTGAGTGGATATGGGCCTTTTGGCCTCCATGTATTTTTCAGCAAATGAGAGCTTACCCACAGCTTTCTGTTTTTGGCAAGGTAGGTACATGGCGAACGTTCAGGAAATCACGAAATATTTTAGGGAGATCTTCATTTTCTAAAATGACTGTCTGTAAAAAAAAAAAAAAAAAAAAAGGCACAATGGAAACCCAAGATTTTTAAATATTTTAGATATTGCACACTTTTGTTCAAGCAACCAAAACATTTTCCACTTGCAACACTTTTCAGTTCTTCTCCTTTTTTTTACAAGCTATTTTGGACTGCTTCATTTCAATAGGAAAACCACAGTTCTTAATGAATTACAAATGCACTCAGCTTATGCTACTACATTCTTTTTCACCTGCCATCACTGGTGCCAAGGCTAGATGCCACTCAAGCAGAGATGTCTGATTTTGGAACTAAATTACTGGCACACTAATTTGTGAATAAAATTCTGTTTATTTAAAACATAAAATACAACAGCTACAGCTCAGTGCTTCTGCGTTCACCTCACAGAAGACTCCTGTCTGGCACATCAGTGGAAAAAAGAAGTCTCCACTTTGTGCAATTTTATTAATGCGTGCCTTGGTAAATGCTAACAAGGGAAACTCTTTGCTTGGCTTGACAGATCAGCTTGCAACGTACTCCTTATATCTGCACTGTGACTCTTAATGACAAAGCTCTGACCAAATTGCTGCTGGCTAGACCCACCACATTCTTCCACAGCAATGGCATAATGCACTCCATTCTCCTTTGCTTCTCCATTGATGAGATGTTTTACAATTTTAAGTAAATTAATTACATGTACACTTAAAAATATTCAGCAAATAAATGAGATGCTTAGGTGCACGTTCATCATGAAAGAATGACTTTTAAAGGAAACAACAGATCTTTGACAGTTTCATAGAAGCAGACCAAAAATAATTGTTGATCTTTAATTTTCATGAGACAGACAAAACCGTTTACAAATTCAACCAATGTCTCACCTGAAAGATTAAGCCCCTATTTATTTACTGTTTATACTGCCATACATTCTGATAACACACGTACTTCACATGCAAATGAAAGCCACAAGCTCTTTCCTGAAGAGCTCTCCTTCACAAAGGCCTGGATCTGGAGTGAACATATGTGTGGAAGAAACTTCACTTAGATTTATAAAGAAAATGACTTGTAAAAGTAAAGCTATCCATGTTTATGACATTAATTTTCACACCCTATGTTAGGAGAAACAAAAACCTAGAGAAGAAGTAAGACTGGTGGTGGTAAGAAACATCACTCTGTTTACTTTCAGGAGGTAACTTATTCTTGCATGTGTATTCTTTTACATCACAATATCACCAGGGAGACGCAATGGTATGTAAAGGATAAAAGGATCACAAAAAAAAATAGGTTGGAGGAGACATCTACAGGTCATCTAGATTTTATAGCAGGTTTTATAGCAAATTGGTATAATGAAACCCAGTAAGTGTAAAAATTACATAAGCTGTGCACAGACTTGAAGATAGAAATACATTTGAAAACAGACATTTGAAAACTGGTTCTTTTTTTATGTTACATTTGCAAATCTGCATTCAGAGTCTACATTTCTTCAACAGCTTCAAGAAGCCATCACCTTTGAGCATGAAAAAAGAACAGGGAACAGGGAAAAATGCAGATTTTTAACTTTTCTGTTCCAGATTTTAACGAACAGGGAGGTCTGAAATGTTGGCAAGTGTTAAGCCTTTCAGTTCACCTCTGTATGAAGATGCTGCATTAAAAAATGCCACTTTATTTGCATACTGCAAAATCAGCACTCTGCTCCTGCAAAATTTATCCTGTTCTGCATTCAGGTTATGCACAGAAGGAGGAGTGGAGGTGGATGCATATTCAGAGGGTGTGTGAGCTGCATAACAATGCTCAAATAAAACAATCTTACTAATTACATGCAATGAAGAATGGCAAAAAGTTGTATAAAGATGTTTAAGGGCATCCAGTGCTTACGTAAAACCTCATACTTCCTGACAGCTTTTTCCAAAAGTTGAGCTGCCTGCTGAGGCTGCTGAACAGAACAGTGAATGTCAGGGAAGAAGAGAAGGACAGATCCCTGTATAAAAGGAAAACTCCCAATAACTCTTACAAACCTATTTGTTTCCACTTCCACTCACTCTAGATGAATATGTCGTTCTATTTATTTTTTTTTTTCCACTACACGCACGTAGTGAAGCCAAGCCCTGCTAACTCTGCCCCAATCAAACATATTTCACAAAAAAGATGTAAGCAAATAGCATCTGGTTTAGCGTGTTAATCCATATAGTTTGTTAACTGTCAGTAACTCTACTTTGGTGATCAATTAACTTGAAAATGTAGAATTTGCAGAGAAGCAAAGGCAATTTTGCAGTGCATAGTATTTTGGACGCTGCCTCTGTTGATTGGGAACTTTGTCATTTCCAGAATTTTACAAAGGGAGGAATGACTGCATTGGACAAAAGAAGATTTTTCAACTGATGTAATGTAATGTGACACACATTTAAAGGAATTAAAATAATGAACAAAAGTACAAGTTAACTATACTATTAAGGGGGAAAATTATCTTCTGGCTTGACTTCTTTGGTTTCGATAAAAAAAAAGGGCGAGCACATAATCCAGCCATTTAATATACATGGTAGAAACCAAAGGAAAAGAGAGAAAATAAAATGGGAACAACAACAACAAAAAAGCCATCCACATTGGATTAGGTATGGCTGTCTAGCTGTAATTCCTACCTCCAGTGGTGGCCCAGAATGGATGTCTAGAAAAAAAATGTAAGCATTCTCAGCTTCCTATTTAAGCTGTTAAAAAAACCCAACTCTTAAACCATAAATAAATATTACCATAATTGGCTTAATTTACCTAGAACAACCCACAATGCAACAGATTTTTTACTTCTGACTGAAAACTTCTAAGAAATATGTATTTTGCAAACTTAGTGATCTCTAAGTAATAGCTGAGCAGAAAAGGAACCAGCAGGTGAAGTCTCTAAACCACTATCTACAATTTGTGATGTAACATGCTCAACTATAGCCTTTGTTTAAGTAAATATATGACATTGGCTTGTAAACATGACTACTATGTTATTTGCTGTGCAATCAGAAATTTAAAGATATATATTTTCAAGGAAATAAAACCTCACAATTAGTTTGTTAGTAACACAGAATTTCTATTACACCCAAATTCTACCAAGATCATAGCAAAGACTTTCAAATATGGGCCCCAAAGTGCTAAGTACACTAATTTAAGGAAAAATCAGGACGTGTATTTCCTTCCTAAAATAAATTTTTAAAATCCCCAAACTAAAACACCTAACACAACCTCTGGCAAGTGATTTGGGAAGTGGCTCCAGAAATACATTTTTCAAACTCATTGATTTCAGCTGAACTAAGAGTATAAGCGGCATATTTTCTTAGAAAATCATAAAAGGTGTTTATCTGTTACTGTCACACTTTAATGAACTACTCCGTGCTTCAGGAAAAAAAAAAAAAGCACAAGGGAAAGCCTGATGTTTACATCAGCAGAAATGTCTTTTTCATCGAAAGGGTGCAATTATTATTATGTAACACAAATCACAAAAATACCAATTTTTCTACCTTATCAGTTTCATAAAATCATGTTCCCTAAGGATGTCATTGATTAGTTGCACATGTTCTTTCAGTGACACCTGAAATACTTAATTGTCGGTTATCTTTTCTTCTTCAGTAAGTAAAATATAGTCACAAAATTGCAAAGGGACTTGTTCTGCCTTAACCTTAGCTAGATGCCATCATGCAGTGGAAAACAGTGCTAAAATATCACAGGATAATGCTCTCCAACAAGGGAGACATATAAACAGCATAATGATTTCCCACGAGTTTCCTTTTTAGAAAATTGTCACTAAAGCCAGGGTAAATGGTGACATATCTTCACAGAGGACACTGTGAAATCGAACACTGGCATTCTAGTTAGGTCCAAACCTACTCATCAGCCAATTATAACAGTAACTGAACATCTTGCTGAAAACCTGAACAAGACCACTTTGCTAACCTTAGGAGATCATGCCACAGGAACGCATCATTTTCACAGATTTTTGTTATTTTTACTGTTGTTGTTTTTTAATGACAAAATATTTAAAAATTAATTTCTTACAACCATCTATCATACTTACACAAGGCTGCTGGAAAAACTATTGGAGGGGGAGAAATGAGAGTGGGGAGCTGAGTTATAAGGTTTTTAAGAGTCCTTACAGACTTTTCATTTCAATCGGGTTTAGCTTGAAATCTTGTACTGTTAGGGTGAAAAAGTTCATGACAGTTTTTCCTTTCTTCACAGGGAAAGATGCTTCACAATACCTAATTCAGTGGTGCAGCTAAAACGGGGGAGAAGAAAATCAATACATTCCAGCTACAGTAAGGAGGCTGGAGTGTCAGTCTCCACTGGGACCAAAACCCACATCTTTTAGAACACTTTAGAGTCTATATTCTATTAACCTGCTTTTCCTGAACTGCTTTACACAATCCCATGAAATGATAAAAAGGTTACCAAAAGAACATATTAACTAAAAACCAAGTAACAAAGAAACTAGACTTCAAAGAGCAAGCTTTCCTTTATTTTTTTAAAGTAATAGTAGATACAGTAATGTTTTACATTACACATTGTGAAGAACTATGAAGAAACTCACTCCCTTCTTCAGTGAGGATGTTGTTATACATTATCAAGAAGAATTATTTCTAAATAAGTTGTCACTAAAGTTGTTGTAAGGACTCTCCCCTTTTCATTACTACCAGAAACATTCACTCATGGGCAGTTTTGTAAGAACAGGAGGACAATGCTTAGAACTGTTTAAAGAAACAAGAAGCATGCAAACACACACATACAATGACACAGAAGTGATGCTTCATATGAAGAACCAGCTAGCTAAAGCTCCCAGGTGACATATCAAAGGAAAGTCAACAGTAAGAGTGCCATCTACACAGTGGAGCTTGAAAGGGAACAAGATATTGACTGTAGGTATTATATGCCAAAATACTTCCAACAGAGATCCGTAAGTTACTATCTGAAAGTTGATGTAAAGTCACCAAAGTAAAAAAAAAAAAAAAAAAAAAAAAAAAAAAAAAAAAACTCTC
>WHYT01017288.1:345116-388132 GCA_009806455.1 Tetrax tetrax
TAACCAAAAAAAAAAAAAAAAAAAAAAAAGGCACAGAAGGGAATTGCACCTCTGAACCTCAACTGGAGAACAGCAGAAAAATTCCTGCACCGACGTTCAGATCAAGTTGTTATACCTCCAGTGAGCTTAAAACTCACCAGGTATCTCCTGAGTGACAAATCCATCGAACACAGCATTCTCAAGCTACACAGAGGATAAATGAACTGGATGGAAGGGAAGCCCAACAGGTTAAAAATACGTACACAGAAGTTCATAATAGTGTCCATAAGCTATTAAAGTTTTTACTTAAGCCTTACCTAAGCTGATTTTAAAGCACTTTACTAATTTTGATTAAAAATACTACCAAGTAAGTTTTAAGGTAGCGAGTACTTTAGTTAGAAAGCTACACATTAATTATACATTTACAACTCCAACTAATATTTAACTAGTAAGTGCAGAGCAGATTGACTAAGTGTACAAATATAACTGATTTGATGTGAAAAATATAATATTGAACTTTTTTTTCAGAAAACTGGGAACATAATATAGTAGGAGCAAACAGAGAATCTCTCTGCAGCAAAATAGGAGACTAGCCCTTGAAAGAAACAAAGTGCAACAGACTACAGTTCCTTTGTAAAATAAAAATGAAAGAAAGCAGTCAATATCATTTCCTGAGACACTGCTCAAAGGATTGCAGGTTAAGACAAAGCTGGATGAGAAATGAAGAAATCAACAGAGCAAAAGGAAAATAAGTAGAAGGGCAGGATGAGTTAATGATATTTTAAGAACCTGTATGAACAAGAAAGGCTTTTAAAAATAAGTAACAGGAAAAAGTAGTACAAAGAGTAAGCAGATCCATTAATGACAATGACAGACACCAAAATAAACGTTGATTTTAAAATGGCTCAATTTAAGTGTTTTTTAAGTCAGGGGACCACTAAGACAACAGAAATTAACAAGTAATTAAGACCATGTCAATAATGCTTCTAATAACAAACAGGTGCAAGAATACCTTAAGACAATAATATGTATATCAAGCAGCAGATCCAGAAAATACACATACAGGATGGAAAACAAATTGGGCAGTTATGCTTGGAAAAGTCTTCTCAAGAGTACAGGGAAAAAATGTTCTGAAAAAGTGACCGCATTTACAATCCACAATACAACAATAAGTAAAGCAGAAGAGCATGAAACTTGCAGTACTGTTTTCTGAAAGCTTAAGGAAGTAAACATAAAAACACTAATGAAAAAAAAACCAACATTCAGGTTGAAAATATGATATCTGGAAAGTTTGGGAACTGGTAGGTTTTTTGGTTTCTTACACAGTTAGATGCTGCTCTCCTTCTGTGTTGAACCTTTTGCACTGCGGAGAAGGTTGGATGGGTAAAAGAAGCAAAAACCCGCAACAGTATCTGATCACATAATTACAGGCTGTCATAAATACATACTCTAAGGCAAATAAAGCTGGTACCGAAAATGTCAGTTCTAGATTTTCCAAATTTGCAAGCATTCCTTCAGTCCTAAGACTGTTCCTGTAAATATCAGGGTTCCGTGCATGTTCCTGTCTTCTTAGTATGCGATAACCCTTTCTTAGAATCATAGAATCACAGAATCATTTAGATTGGAAAAGACCCTTAAGATCACGGAGTCCAACCATAAACCTAACACTGCCAAGTCCACCCTAAACCATGTCCCTAAGTGCAACATCTACCCGTCTTTTAAATACCTCCAGGGATGGTGACTCAACCACTTCCCTGGGCAGCCTGTTCCAATGCTTGACTACTTTTTCAGTAAATAAATTTTTCCTAATATCCAATCTAATCCTCTCGTGACACAACTTGAGGCCATCTCCCCTCGTCCCATCCCTTGTTACCTAGGAGAAGAGATCGACATCCACCTCGCTACAACCTCCTTTTTTCCAGGCTAAACAACCCCAGTTCCCTCGGCCACTCCTCGTAGGACTTGTGCTCCAGACCCTTCACCAGCTTCGTTGCACTTCTCTGGATGCACTCCAGCAACTCAAAAGTCTTTCTTGTAATGAGGAGCCCAAAACTGAGCACAGTATTTGAGGTGCAGTCTCACCAGTGCTGAGTACAAAGGGATGATCACTGCCCTAGTCCTGCTGGCCACACTGTTCCTGGTACAAGCCAGAATGCTGTTGGCCTTCTTGGCCACGTGGGCACACTGCTGGCTCATGTTCAGCCGCCTGTCAACCAGCACCCCCAGGTCCCTTTCCGCCAGGCAGCTTTCCAGCCACTCTTCCCCAAGCCTGCAGCGTTGCATGGGGTTGTTGCGACTCACATGCAGGACCCTTGGCCAGGACTTGGCCTTGTTGAATCTCACACAATTGACCTCGGCCCATGGATCCAGCCTGTCCAGGTCCCTCTGCAGAGCCTTCCTCCCCTCGAGATCAACACTCCTGCTCAGTTTGGTGTCAACTTACTGAGAAAGCACTCAATCTCCTCATCCAGATCGTTGATAAAGATATTAAACAGAACTGGCCCCAGCACTGAGCCCTGAGGAACACTGCTTGCGACCGGTTGCCAACTGGATTTACTCTGTTCACCACAACTCTTTGGGCCCAGCCATTCAGCCAGTTTTTTACTCAGTGAAGAGTATGTCTGTCCAAGCCACAAGCAGCCATCATTCATCACTGCCAGATTTAAATCAGCATATACTTTTAGTTTTCCTTTTTTTTTAGTTTTTGGATCCTCATCAAAGGATCCTAATTGAGGTCATAAAATACACAGAGTATTTGCTTGTTACAGTAACAATCAGTATGCTCACACAGTGTTCCCCCAAAGGGCCCCAGGGAACTCACTGACGAATTTTATGAATTAACATCCATGTACACCATATTGTTTATGGCTGTTTAGAACCAGAGGACTAAAAAAAATTACAAACATAATTTAAAAAAAAAAAAAGAAGAAAAGAGCACCATGAGAGAACTGAGGATTATAAACTAGTATGCCTGTAGCAGGGAAGTTAGTAACAACTACAATAAGGAGTAGAGTTAGTGGGCACATGGATGAATGTCTGAATGGGAAAGCATCACAGCCTGCTGTCAAGGGAGACCCTGTTTCAAAATTTACTGCAACAGAACACTGGAACAGGTTGCCCAGAAAGGTGGTGGATGCCCCATCCCTGGAAACGTTCAAGGCCAGGCTGGATGAGGCTCTGAGCAACCTCATCTAGTGGGGGATGTCCCTGCTCCTTGCAGGGGGGTTGGACTGGGTGACCTTTGAAGGTCCCTTCCAACCCTAACCGTTCTATCATTCTATGATAAATGTGGCCCTGTGGATAGAGTCTACTTTCATTTCCAAGAGGCTTTTGACCTCCAACCAAAGGCTTTAAGGCAAACCCAGCAGCCAGGATCCCTGCAAAGATAAATGAGCAGTAACAAGTCCTGTAAGAGAGGTTAGGAGAACACAGTCCAGAGCAATGCGTATTGGAAAAAAAACCCCAAACAATTATGGGCTTTAGACTGACCATTAGTGATCAGAAGAGGCAGATGCTGGGGGCTGCAATGTATCCCACAAAATATAGGCTCATTAACCAGCAGCAATTAAAAAAAGCAAATGAAAAGTTTATTGGAAACTATTAAAAAGGAATCAAAAATTATTAGAAATTATTATTATATATTATTGTTATAAAAAAGGAGGGACTTTAGACAGAAGGAGGGACTTCTTCATGGACCAGGTACTTGAACCATGGCCACAGGACACTGTAGATGCTGAAAATTTATATGTGTTTAAGGAGAAACCGAACAGATTGATGGAAGAAGAATTCATTGAACTGAAAATGGAAAGTGTATTAAGAAGGAATTATCAAAGCATGGTCTCTCTGTTCTCCCTCATGTACCTTGAGCACTATCAGAAGGAGGCTACTCTCCCAGAGCAAACCTCTGGTCTAATCTGCTGCAACCATTATTTTATGCTATGTCAGCTGAGCTATAGTGTTAATTGTACCAGTTCACAGTAGGAGATGGCTTTTCCAGAGAAGGAAGACGGAGCATGGCTGAGAGATGGCCAACTTACTCTATTTTACTTACATTTTCTGCCATTTAGGTGGCTGGAAAAGATCATTCCCACCTTCCAGTACTCACCAGCAAAACCTCATGCTGAGAAGTAATTTGGTGGCTTTTGTGCACCCACAGTCCCTCTACCTCCTTCCTCCTCCAGCGTTATCAAGGGCAAAGATTTGCTGAGGGGACATGGGAGCTCTGTTCTGCTTTGTGGAAGGACTGCTGGGGACAGATGACTGAGCTGGAGGCTGAGCCAGTGGGCAGCCAGCATCCCCACTTGCAGGCAGTGAAAAAGAAGGGGTGATGCAGGGATGATCAGAGCCAAATGGAATGGAAACGAAATGGAATGATATCTCAACAGTCAGAGAAACAGAGCTCTGCGGCGTGACCGCCTTTCTCTTGATCACCAAAAAAACCCCGCTCTCTGGATAATGTCACAGACTATTCTGTTAAGACGCAGATATTCGACTGGATGTTGGATGTTTTGGTCAGATAATGTGGTTTTGGTCAAGTAACACAGATTTGAAAGAACTGAAAAAGCCCAGAAAAATACTGAATCAATTAAGAATAGCCTTGAAATAGCATTTTAACTTCTTTTTTTTTTCTTTATAAGAAATGTCCCACAGCTCCAACTTGTTTTTCTGGGAAAGAGTCAGGTGTTCATGAAGACTGAGGATGTCAGCTATGAAAACAAGTCTCATTCTCCATAAGAATGATGATTTCATGCAAATGTCATATAAAAAAACCTAAAAAGCATCTGAGGATGATTTCCTCATCTGCACTGTTCCTACAAGGTACAGTAACAAAAATGGTATTCGACTCTACAATAACTTATTTTGTCTCCTTGATATTTTCTTGTCAGAGGTTTTGGGTCAGAGTAACTCTTGAGAAATGACTCGACATTCCCTTTGAAACTAATTAGACTAAGAAGCAGGTACCCCCTCCAAAGTGCAAACAAGAGAAGTAGAAAGCACTGCACCTGGGGTTAATGAACTCATTGTGTCATTTTTGTAGAGGTAAAGAAGGAGTAACGTAGCTGACCAAATATATTTAGATTTATATGGTGGCGGTTTTGGGTGTTTTGTTTTTCAGTTTTGAGTGGTGGTAGCCTTTTCAGCACAAAACGTGGTATTGAATAAGGACTCCTGGCTATATTGGAAGAGTAACTGCAAGGAAATCAGTAAGCTTTACTTTAAAACCTCTGAAGCTTACTTTAGAATTTAATCAGCTTAAGAAGAAAATATATGTTGCATTTGCAAGACATTTACTCACCTGCAGAAGTAAAAGCAACGTACACATTTGGTTTGTTTTTTTTTCTGAATTATTAATACACTAACAATTTACTCTATCATCCTAATTATGTAGTTAAGGGAGGTGGTTGCTTACACAAGGGCAAAGAAGCACAAAGTAAGCTCTGACCATTAACAAACTCAGAAAGAAGAGAGACACTGCCTGAGGAAAACCAGAGTCAGTTCTAACAGTATAAACAGACACCACAGAAATAGACCAATAATATAATCACGTTTGTTTTAATTTGTGAAAGCAACTAGTTTTAGCATAGAACCACTGTAACAGAGAAAACTCTGTTTAAAAACATGCACTTTTCCATATCTCATTAAATTAACTTCTGTTTTGTAATAATTCTTATGTTTAAAACATTTCCTTAGCCCCATAGGAGAGCAAGACCCAGTCAACTCAGAACAATGCGGTAAATGCTGTGCTGACAACATTAGCCATTGATTCAAAAGCATCGCTTTTCTGAAAAACTCACCAAGGTTTGTTCTCTTTGAAAAACACTCATAAGAAATTTCTACTCTGGATTGAAACCAAGAAGTTAAAGTCAAAGATTCAGACCATCTCTTCTTGCCTGCTCATGCTACAGAAGCAGTATAACAAATGGTCGACATGTAGTGACATCTAACCACGTGGATATTAAAAAAGCTTAAACAGCATTTCATAAAGTACACAAGCAAGTTGGAATCAATGTCAGAGAAGAGAAGTTTGAACAGATGAAGGAGGACATTTTTTAACAGACACCAATATGCATGTTTAAATTAAGTTCTTGATAAATAACTAGCTACTAACCATCCTGTGAGAATATTCTGTCAGGTGCCATAATTCATGGACTATTTTCATTAAAAAAAGAAGACAATATAAAAGATATGGAGGATAGCAGGGCAGTCATAATGAAGTAAATTATTTTATTTTCACAAACAACATCAGAGCAGGAAGATGCTCAAGACTGTTCAAAAATCAACAGTAAATACTTCCATCAGTAAGAGTCACTGCAGAATAGTCAAGTGGGCAAGGAAGACTTGAATATGTAACAATCATATTGTCAAATTATTTAACTGGTCCAGTTTTGTCATCAAGAGACTGAGTTTGTTAACCTTCATACTAAAACGCATGTGGATCTTGACGTACAGGTTATTTCTGTGTTAAAACAGATTGATCAAGGACTGCACCCTGCTTCTCAGTACCACCCACTTCTTCCAGAAATAAAACTTTAAATTATCTAATTGTCTTTGCCCCTCCCCAACTTTGTCCCTCCCCCACTACAGGAGAGATCCAACAGCAAGTTACTAAATTCTTTACATATTAGTGAAATGAACTGTTTGCAGAATCAAGTCCAGGAATTGTCAGTCTCTACACAACTAAGAAAAAACATGTATAAATAAAAAATACAGCAGCCAAGAAGTATGGTATGGAGTCTGCAACGCTAAATTCTGGATGCTCTTCACAATCTTAAGCACTTGCCTGCTCATGGATCTAATCTGCAATGGGAATTAGCGTCTCTAGAAGTGCTAGAACTAGACAAAGCAACCTCCTCTCTCTGCAAGCATACAAACCCTGTTTTTTGTTTGCATGGAGCTGCTAACAGAAGTTGCAAGGTTTTTCCTGTTTTTTCTTACAAAAAATCCCCACCTCAAAACAATCTCAAAAATCCCCTGTCCTTCCTTTTTCACTCCCACCACCCTGGCAAAAAACCTCACCTCTCTTTCAGCGAAATGAGCATGCCTTGTTACATGCTGCTCTGTAACTATAGGAGCAAATCAATAGCAGCTGAATGCCATCTGCTTCGGGCAGCAGAACAGCACCAAAAGTGTGAGCAATGCATCTTCCCTTATTGAAAGGTTATTTTATGCAAGTAAACAATTCATCGTCTTCTTGCACGCTTGATGCTCATTTACCACTTTTGATCAATAAAATATGCAAAACAACAAAAAAATTGAATCCTAAGAGTAGTTCTGATGCCGGTGTGATAGTTAATCAATATCAGGTCTCTGTTCAGTAAGGCAGGCAGTAGGGTAACTCCTTTATTGTATGAACCCAGGAAAAAGTGTGGAAATGTGTCTTGTTGCCTCTAAAATGCAATAAGAGTGAGAAACACAATTTTTATCCTGCAAATTAAAAAAAAGGAGAATGAAACAGGAAGGACTATTTTAATCGTTACTTTTTCCCCTCACTATGCAAAGGGTACTTATGTCAGCTTGCCTTACCATTTGTTACAAATAATCTGCTGTTATGTGGTTGATAGAGCTATCCTATCATTAACACAGATATTTGGTTAAATTG
Source organism: Tetrax tetrax (assembly GCA_009806455.1). NCBI lineage: Eukaryota > Metazoa > Chordata > Aves > Otidiformes > Otididae > Tetrax > Tetrax tetrax. The sequence continues at coordinate 352,696 of WHYT01017288.1, forward strand.
GAGCCATTACAAGACATACTTTGGACAGCAACCCACTCAGCTCCCCTCTAAAGCTGCTCTCTACCTTATTAAGTCTTGGTTTTCAATGTACTTATGTTTCAGGTGAACTCAGTTTTTCTGTTAAAAACAAACTGCTATGGGAATTTCTATTGCACAGTGTTTCTTTTAGTCAGACCACAAACTGCCTTATTACATTAAGCCTCCTGACAATTGATTCAAGTAGAATACTTCTCTCCCAACAAAGAAAAGGACATCATTTTTACAGATATTACAGACCAAAACATCCAATTTAAACAGTTTTCTAAAATAACACAAAATACTTGAAAGAACAGTTGCTATTCACAAAGGCTCTCTACTCTAGTGAGCCATATATTCTAATATTAAAAAAAACCCACCTCTCTCATTTGAACAGCAATTTTGCAGATTATATCACAAAGATAAATCCACAAATTTAGTTGCACATTGTATGTTCTGAACTGCATTTAATACTGAATTTTCTTCATTGCCCTTCCTTGCTTGTACCTAGAAATACAATTATTCAGGTGGGTGGTCTTTACTTACTTTTGGTAATTTGAACTGGAAAAAAAGCTTGGTATACTTCTGTAAAAGAGTATCTTATGCAGGGCTTCCATTTAGGAGAACTACCAAGCAGAAGACTTAAAAAAAATCAAACTGATTTTCTCTATATTTGCAATGCAACGGCACTTCCTAATGTACTGGCCATGGACTTCCAGAAAAGATTTATTAAAGTGAAACCAAGCAATATGGAATAAAAAATAATTTCTCAATCAGATTAGAACCAAATGCTAACTTGCAGTCAAGCAGCAGCACTTATACAGGAGAGACAGAAAATCTCTTGTTCATTGTTCAGTTCTCATAATTCTTACAAAAACAAGACAACCAGAAGAACATATCTGTAAATCAACTTGTATAGAGTTTTTAAGGTAATTACTGGTAATTAATAAAGCACACGCTTGTGCATACGAAAAAAGTCCTTCTGACCAACCAACAAAACTTACTAAATGTAAGATAAGTTTGGGTTTTGGGTTTATTTAAATATGTGAATGAGAGGCAAATCTGTAAGCAACAGTCCAAAATTTTTCTTTTATAACCTTGTGAGAACCCAAGCATTTGTGGTTATAACAGGCAGCTGCCCCTTTTACATAACACAGCTTGGATCAAGCTCCTTCTGCATGCCTCCTTCAAAAATGCTTATGAGTTTACATGAACTCCAATATACAGCTTGATCACATTTACAGAAGCGAAAACAATTTTGACCAAATTAATAATACCGAACATAGTAGTGAAAGAGCAGTAGCTTTGAGTCAATGACCCAACTAGCAGCAAGGGTATAATTTAAAGTCAGAAATTTCCAGTGCATGCACCGTTAGCCACAGTGAACCTGTTACTGCTCTAAAGGGAATTGTTTGCCTCTTATTAGATTTTCTACAGCACAGCCATAAGTGATAAATGTACTGCTGTACTCACTGTCAAGTTAATCAATGCTGCCAAAGTTTTGTTGACCTAACAGTAATCCATAAAGTGAGAGGCATTTTCTCTATCCCTATGACATCTCAGTCCTCAGTGGGGATACAAATCTTACAACAGCTTCTTAAAAAAAGTGAAAAAACAAAGCAAAGCAAAGCAAGGGGGAAAAGGATATTTTCAAAATTCTGTCTTTAAATTAACAGACTGTAAGAATTCCTTGCCTTTCTGACAAATTGCTTGAAAATGAAGGGGAAACAACGGATTCAGTTTAATGGTTAAAATACTAGCAAATTGATAACTTTGCAGAGGATAAATCCTTGATTCCTAAAAGGAAGGTAAAAACCAGCTTCAGGAGTCTTCCAAGGAAACAGTTCTGAACACTACTTACTTGTGACTACAGATTAGTGCACTGGTTCAAAAAGAGCATGGTGTAGCAATTCTGAAGATAGTAATGTGAAAACAATAATAAAAAATCACCGCTAGTAAAATTTTTCTATTGCTGTGTCTGAATGTGAGTCACAGTTCATGAGAGGCATCACCACTGAAAAGAAGAAAAAGTCAGGAAACAATCCCTGGCAGAACGAGCTGCTCTATAAACAAACTGCTGCCATGCTCTCACAAGCAATTATAGACATATGAAATATGAATTGCCATTGATTTTTCTTCTAGAGGTCACTCTGCTCCATGTTTTACGCACTCTAGGCATTTATTTGGGCGGCAAACTGACAAGTTTTTACAGAATTAACAGAGCAATGTAATCCTTGCTCAATCGCAGGAACTTCATTATGGTTCTGTTCCTTGACACTTGTCCCTCCCAAAACTCACTAGCAAGGGAGTCCTTGATAAAGGTGAGGAACGATGCAATTACTTGTGAGAAGAGACCATCTGAACTTGGTCAGTGAATGCTTATTTACTTACTGGGCTGATGGCAGACAAGCAGCATCAGTTGGAGGGCTGCATTCATTACAGCATAGCATTCTGCAGATAATGTTCTGATTTGGCTAAAACTCTCCACATTCTTGTTATTGGAAAGAGGGATGACTTCTCCAGAAGGGAGAAACAAGATTGCAAGTTAGTCCTCTAGCAGAAGCAACATAGCTATCTGGAGTTCTGTTAAAAATTATGATAACATTAAAATACTGCAAGAATGCCAAGCTGCTCTCTATAAACTGGACGGTTTTTACGTTATCTTCACACTTAGCAATTGCTTGATGTCCCTTACTTAACAACCAGAGAACTACTTAATTTTGGCCAGTGAAGTCCACAAATAAGGTTGAAACCAGGAATCATGGATTCATGAATCATATATCCTGGCATTTTTAGACAGCAATCTTCTTTCCTTTTATTATTCATTTTTGGCAAATACTTGGTCTCTGAGTTTCCCATGCAAGAAGAATTTCCAAAAGGGCTGTGTTGCACACTTCCTTCCCAGTGGTTATTCTGCCCTTGATGACTCTAGTTTACACTCCAAGTAAACCTTGGCATCTGAAGCTAAGGTTAAATTGTTATTTTAAGTCACGCTTCTTGGTGCCTCAATGAAAAGACAGAACAGTACTGCAATACTGTGGAATGGAGAACTTAATCAGACTCTAGACTCCATGATAAGCAAATAAAAGAGAGTATGCTATCAGTGCTAGTACATCTGGAGAAGTGGTGCTCTGAAGTCAAAGTGGATGTAGATACAGTATAAGGGTTCAGAAAGGATTTATAGTAGAACTGAAAACTACAAAAAACATTGCATTGCCTGTTGACTGGACACAGAGGTGATCTTCAACACATGATTATCAGAAGACAACACTATGATTGCTATGTAGGTTGAATAAACCAATCAAGGAGACAAAATGAAATTTCAGGGAAAAAAAGTAAAGCAAGAAAAGGTGGGAAGATGGGTAGTGACACATGAAGTTGAAAGAATCTCCTATAGAAATAATAATGATAACACAGTGTTTGAGATAACATATAGATATAACAATGATAATATGCTGGTTATAACTGGCAAATATACTACAGGAAAAAAAAATTAAAACTTCTCCATCCACATATTAACAAGCCCAGCTTTTCCACCTGTCCTGTATCTCGGCATCAATCCATGGTCCAATGGTGGACTTCCCTCTGACTTCCTTGGTGAATATCACCACTTTGTAAAACTGGGCAAAAATAATTATCAAACTAGAGCAATTGAGATTCTTTAATTTTTTGGCCACATTAATTTTTTTTTGAGATGCCAAGCTTGGCTGCTAGACCTCTTCAATGAAATGCTGCCTGCACTCCTACATTAGTAATACTGTTCATGAGTATCTGCACTGAACCACAGTTAACAACAGCCTCCTGCATCATTAGAGCACAAAGTCATCACAAAACCCACCCACTTTTATTTCCAATACTACAAAAAGACTCCTATATCCTATGATAACTTACTCTTGCAGTACCTATCTTCATCGTTTCAGTATTTGAAGCTGGATAACTAATAGATGATGCACAATTAAACTTGCCTGAATTTGACTAATTACAAAAAAATCCACCTGTAAAGCCAGTAAGCACTATTGCACAGCATACAAATATGTAATTACAAAAAAGCAAACAGCTTCCCAATCCCGAAGTTATACAACTGCTGCTGTTCAAAACTATTCACATGTATCGCTCCATGACCTTGACTGAGTGTAAATACACAGAGAAACATCTGATGGGATAATGTAGAGACAGCTATTTAAATGGTGGTGGCTGCGAGACTGCTGATTGTGAATCCTGTGCATGGTCTTTGCTCCTCTGTAATCTCCTGTTGCTTTATAAGTGCTTTTGAAATGTTACATTAGGAATCTTCCCCAGTGAACTAGATGTGAGAGATGTATCCCATCCTGAAAAGTGCACTTGGGAGATCTGGATGCCCTAACGTCTTGCAAAACTTGGAGAGGTTCCACTTGTCTAGCTTCCCCATGATTTCTTGGGGACATCCTGAACATTTTTCAGAAGCCAACATTACAGGGAAGTTGCTCAGAAAAGCATAGTTACTCAGAATACAAGTATTATCTCCTAGTAACTTTCCAGCAAGGATATAAAGAAAAATACTCTAAATCACCTATATTCAAAGTGCTATGTCTGTTGCAGCACGTCTGCTATCATCTGTTCATGAGCTGATACTACACCACACTACCAAAGTTATGAATACTCTATTTCCCTACTGATGATGATATTCTGGAAATAAAAAATAAGATGCTTGAAAAATGGAGGATGAACTCCCTCAGTCAGATACACATAACTGGAATGACATTTTCTCAGAATATTGTATTGGGAAAGTTACCACTGACCTTTTCATTTTCCTAGAATAGACATACCCAGTGGGCTGCAACAGCATAAGAAATAAGGTTTTTATCCAACCATTTTAAAACAGTAATTCTACAAAAGCAGACTCCAGCCACAATGCTGCTGTAAAGATCAGGGATGCATGACACAAGCTGCAGTTTTAAGAGAGCAGTTTTAAAAGCTGTGGCAGCTGGTATATTTGTGCTGTCAGTTTATGTCAGTGATGCCAACATGCACAGCAGTGGTACAACTTACCTAGCCGAGGTAGTTCTGTAAAAACTGACTTAGAAATTAGTCTGTTTAGTGTGTAACAGACTACGTGTATCCTACCCTGCCTTCTCTTGATGAAGCACACTACTCCAAAGCCTTATATGCATAACAAGTATCAACACTGAACCAACATGCAATACTTTCCTGGAACATACTAATACTCAAAGCCTACAAATTTATTTCAAAATCTAAGCTGACAGAGAGGCTTTCTCCTCTTGCTGATACAGTCATTCTCAAAAGGCAAAAGGCTGGCCCTTAATGGGAACATCCAGGTGGTTTTCCTATGGTTTGTCATTAAGGGAAGTATCCAGAGGACCCATGTGCAGAATGATGCTTACACTATGTGTGTCAATACCATTTGGCATGCACAGACAGCTGGAAGAAAGGAACATCCATCAAAAATGTTACTGGTTATTAACATAAGCAACCACACTTAGAGATTACCACGCCTACCGGACAGTCACAAACACAATGCTATACTATAAGCAGGGTTTTCTTGAACTTTAGATGCAACTAGAGTAAATGTTGTGATTAGCTCTGAATTGTAGGATCTGTGATATTCCCGTATCTGTTATTTCCTGCAGCATGTTGAAGGAGAAATGTATGTAGCAAAGGTGTAGCAAATACAATTTGACATTCCTGTAAGAGAGGTCTTGAAAAGAAATGGCTTTTAATGCTTTTGTTGCAAGGAGAAACAAACAAGAGTAATTTCTGTATCACAGAAAAAAATTTCCTTTGTGTTTAGTTGTTACTCTCACCTCTATTTTGTTGCATCAGTGCTTCTTATTGCTTTATGTAAAATTTGCATTCATTGATAATGCTGGTTTACTCTGACTGTTATACTGAGATTTGAACTAATTGCTCTCAATTAATCTGTTCCACTCTTTGATAGCTTATTTATCAGATTGGGAAAGATAGATTTAATGGTGCTTGCTGGAAACAAGTTCTTTAATTGGAAACACTGGAGTGTTTAGCTCACTTCATGCTCTAGCAATTAAGGACAATTTGGAAAAGCGTTTTTTCCCCTACTATTGTCTCCTTGATTAGATTTCCAAAGAAGCAGACAAAACAAATGACAATACCACCTAGCAATATTGGTTCAAATAAAAGCCCAGCAGCCAAATTACTTACTATGAGAAATGTGAACCATCCCCATCAATTCCAATGCTGTGTTACATTCATTTTGCTGTATCTTTGCTTCCCAAGTAGGTAAATGGCAAAATTTCTTTCAAAATGCATAGCTCTATGCCTGCCTCTATACAATTATCCCTTTCCACAAATAAGCCAAATCAACAGAAGAAATTATTTTTCTTGATTAAGCTCCCACATTTCTCTTGGGATGGTACAAAACAAACAATTAATCTTTCCTTATTTGTTCTCAGAAGAACCTGCATCCCTTAAATGTACGATAACCAGGGTACCTGTGGCAGGCAGTCGGCAGCAATTAGGCTTGTGCTGAAAATGAATGGACTAGAGTCAGAATGCCTAATCTGCTGAGAGTTTCTACAGGAGGGCAAGGTTAGACCAGGAAAATTCCCTTGCTGTGGAAATACTGTTAAAAATTACCACTTGACTTCAGCATAATTAACAAGGTTTGGGAATTTATATGAACTGAGTAATTGAAAAGAATTAGCAAGAGATATATACATTAATCTTCACCCGTTACAATGTGCCTAATGAAATTAAAGGTTCTACTTCTACTTTATGCTTTGTTTCTGCAAACTTTCTTCATCTACAGAAGAAAAAGTATATTAGATAAAGTCAATGATAGTTATGAAAAATTAAAAGAAGAAACTACATCACAAACCTCAAATTTTATATCAATACTTCTTGAAGATTTTTTTTTATAAAAATTCATAGCACCAAAGTTTCTTATTTTAATGTCCATGTTTTTAAAGAGAACAGGAAAAATCTGTATAAAGATTTCAAATTTAAGCATAATTCAGTAACGCATATTTGTTTGTAAATGTACATGCAATTAAATTCAAGTCTGTCTCAGTAAACATATTCTGCCTTCAACATTTTCAGTAAAACGAGCTTTTTTACACTTAACTAAACCCATATTATATTTGAATTACAGAGACAATAAGTAGGTGAAAAGAAAAAGAAAGGCAAGCAATGCTGACGAGTGTGGAGACAGATAATGTTAGCAGAAGTTAACACAGATTTGTTTTTCTCCTAGGCTACCCATAAGCACAGGACCTTCTCCCCTTAGTTCACTCTGAAATCCTTCAACACATCATTCAAAAACGAGACATGCAAGATTGCATAAAAGCCAAGAAAACAGAACACACAAAAGGGAATTATACCTAATGCAGGAGGATCTAATTTACTCCAGGACCAAAGGAGAAGGCTCACTGACCATCTTTCCACAACCCATCTGAGGAAGACTAGCCGTCTCCTCCTCTGCATACCTCTCCTAACTGATGAACTAGCTGTTCTTGCTTAAGCAGCCTTTCCTGAAAAAAATTCATCTGTTCCCATGCTCTTTCCTTGCGACACCTCTAGAGCAGAAGCTCAAGAATTATTGCTTATTTAATCCAGTACCTTTCTGGTAAAACTGTGCCATTAGTTTCACAATTTTTTGTGGTTTGGGGGTTATTTTGTTTTGTTGTTTTTTTTTTTTTCCCTTCAGAACAGTCTACGCTCAATGATATAAACAACATTAGATAAAAGCATTAAAGTTATTACAGCACACTTCAAAGTGAAGAATCAACAGTTTGAGTTCATCAATTAAACTTTAACTCAGCTTCCTTAAGTGTAAGGATTTAGTTAATGTTGCTTACATGATCCCATACTACTTTTTCCCCCTAGAATCAGTTCTTCACCTGAAGCACAAAATGGATGCTATTCAGTTATTCAGCATATATTCAATATTTAATTTTCTTCCTCTCACCTTCAAATGGAGGTGTCTTACGTGCAAATTAAAATCCTTCTATAAAGACATAATTACTCACTTCTTCAGGAACTTTTTTCCCTAGCCCTCACGTGCAGTTTATGTGTAAAGAATATTAATGATTGGTCTTCGCTCACACAAAGACTGTAGACAGAAGAACACCATCAGATCACATAAAAGCAATGATTTGGCAGACTTAGGTTTAAACTACAAGCTAATTTAGTGCTGTACACTTAATCACCATAACAGAACATAGTGTGTTGCACTACACAAGCAATAATAAAATACTCTTTCACTAGAAAATAAGTTTTTTCCCTTCATTGGCAATCCATTAAATAGCTTTAGAGATTAATTTTGAAGAAAAAGCCCTTAAGACTTAACTTGCCTTGATAGTCCAATATAAAAAAGCAATAGTCATTTGTATACTGAAAAATAAGAATTAGCTTATGTAAAACAATACAAAGTAGCAAATGAAAATGTGTTAAAAGTGCTGTAGATTGATCAAAAAGACAGGTGAAACTATGTCTTTCTACTGTACTTCAGGTGGTGATAATAAAGACTGTTTGCAAGAATTACAGCTCCCTCCTTCCTTCCTTTACCATAATGGACAAAAATTGTTTGACTTTATTTTCCCCTCCCCAAAAAGCTCAAGCAAAATAAATGTTTATTAAGGAAAAACAAAATTTAATGCCTACATGTCAAATGAGGAGTTGCCTTCAGACTAAGGAAGGTGAACATTTTTTCTTTCATCAAGGCTGAGTGAAATAAGTATCTCGTACTTCGTACTGCTCTAGAAGGAATCATGGCTATTAGAACAATTGGCCATCAGCAGACTACAGCAACTATAGCAGTGTGCCAGCACTCCAGTATTAATATCTCTAGTTCTGCTTTAGCAGGCTGTGACATCTTAGGCAAAGAACTTAATTTATTTCTCCGTCTTTTTAAAGTATCTTTCAGTTATTCTGAGCACATGCAGGTCATGATAGAGAACACTTCTCACTGTATGTAAATGCACAATTAGTACAGTTCGATATTCATCTTAACTTGGGCAAAAGCATGTGATATAATAGTATTATGACATATAATATAATGAAAAGAGAAAGAGCACTTAGACATGGTTTCTAAACCTGTCATGACTCCTAAGGTAAATTCTGCTTTTAACTGAGTAACATTTATTTACATGTAAGAGTGAAATGAGAGAGAAATTCATGTAGCACAATTCTATACAGCAAAACCAAACATTATTGTAAATGAAGGAAAAAATATGATCATAAACCACAATATCACACCACTTGAAAAGGAAAAAATGTAACTCCTAAAACATAAACCAGGTAATTTTCCTAAGCATGCTTGAAAAATGCTTGGAATATTTCTGCAGGAAACATCTCTGCAAACAGACACTTTTAACAAATGGCTCTTCTTTAAATTATCTACAGAATTATTTTGCTGTCCCATTTTCTCATGCTTTCCACCTCCTCTTAACAAATATGCAATCCTGCATGTGTCAAGAACACTTGTTTAAAATCCACAGCCATCTAAAACCAGCTATGTATCTGCACCACCAAAGAAACATGTATGCACAACAGAATCTTAAAAAAGCTGGTCGTAGCAATGATGGATTTAAGTTATTAACTGATCAAAAAAAGATGGATGGTGGTCTGCTTTTCTTAATCTACATCATCATCTAGATCTATTTAAAGATATGTGGTACACTAACAAACTTAGTTAAGGTTTCGATAAAATCAGTAGAATAATCTGCCCTGTTACATTGAGACTGTATCGATCAATAAAATCACTTGTACTAGGAAAGTACTGTTAAGTACTGACAATCCCAGCCATTAATATTATTTAACACTCTGCTCACAGTCTTTAATGAGGACAAAGAACATTTTGTCTTTTTATACTTATCATACCATGGCTTTCAGAGCTCCTTACAGGTACAGTTCAACCATGATTACTGCAGACTCAATGGAGCTAGAGAAGGAAGACACTGAATAATTTTGGATAATGGAGAGAATTTTCAGTGTGATTAATAGATATGTGTCATTCAACAGACTTTCCAGCAAAATATCAGTTAAATCTTATTTCACTGAATCCAACTTTTACTTGCAACTTTCTACTGCTAGACTCATCCTTCCCAATGTTTTCACCTGCATTTAAAACAAAATCGGTTTCCAGAAACAGCAATCAGGAAGATTAAGCATCTGTTCTGAACTTGATGGGAATTTTTTTTTTTCTGCAAATAAGCCAATTTGGTCTTAAATTACTTAGAAATAGATCCCAACAGCGAACGTGCACATAGGACAAAGGGAAGGATTGCCTCTTCAGAAATCTTGGTGGTGGTTAATGAATGACACAAGGAAGTCAAAGTGTATTCTATCCAGCTTCTGCTCCCAGATATGGGGAGTGGTTAAACAAAAGCCTAGTGGGGAAAAAACCCACAGGTCAGGCACGCACAGAATAAGGTGGAGCAGAATAAAAATAGTCTCATGCTTTGGACTAAAGTTTTATAGCTTAAAATTTCTTCCTCTGATTTCAGCTTTTAAATATACCACCAACTACCTCCCACGTATAAACTATTTGGTCTTAAAAGGCATTTGCCTTTACAAGAGGCATTGTACAGTGGCATCTCACCTCCATACCTCTTCATTATATCAATATGATTCAACTACGTCTTCTCAACCATATGACTCAATTTTTATTTTCTTTTAAGAACAGTGTTTGTAACACATACAGGGCTCAGTTCATGAAAACATATTAATGTTTAATCAAATCTAATAACAACCTAAAACATAAGTATGTGTCTAATTACTTTAAGAACTATATAAGAAAGGTCAGAACAGTTCAGATCAAAGGTCCATTTAGCACTGCATCTCAACTCCAAAAGTGGCTATAAATGGATACCAAGGAAGAGCATAAATGAGAAAAGCTAAGATATGAGACATTTTCATTCAATACTCTAGCAGCCTTGGAAGTTATTTCCAGCTTCGGGACTTTCTATGCTTGATATGCTTTCATTAACCCTTCCAGTCTTCCCTTGAACAAATGAAAAATTTTGCATTCACAACACCCTTTCACAAAGACACAGAGGTATACAGCAATAACTAAATGCTTAATACAGAATGCATTTCTGAGAATATAAAGGAAGAACAACTGTAATGAACACCAACATTGACAGAGTGGATAAACGTGATGAATGTGAACTGCACAAAACCAAAATCTGAATAGCTGAATGATCATTGAATAGAAATAATAACCAACTTGATTTACTTTTATAGGACAAAGCAAATGAATGTCTTATAAACGTGCACATATCACACACAGAGATCTCAATATTTCTAAACAGCTCCAACAGCACTGGTTCAAAAACACCTTCCTCTACAGTTACGACATTTCTATTCTTTAATGCTGATAATGGAATGTCAAGAACTGTTCCATTTAGAAAGTACTTACAGATTGCTTCTGATCCCAGAGAACTATGTCAGCTTTAACCAATCCACAAACCAAGATCTCCCTGCCTTTTATATAAAATCCTACCTTTTGCTCTGCCTAGCAGAGCTCAGGTTGACTTTTATGTACTACCATGGAACAATTTTCCTCCACTTCACAAAGAGAAGAGAAAACAGTAGAAAATCTTGTGCATCACCAAGGATTTGTTTTCCCTACTTACTGATCCTACTCCAGCCAAAACAGGTCTGAAGCAATATTTCAGCAACAGTTACAGAGTATTCGGCTACTGAAAGGCAAAGCTCTAGTCTACTTGCAGACTGGCATCAGGAGTTTAGAAGGCTTTTCTTAGAGCAGAGGCCTCTCCTGTCTTCTTGAGGATAGACAAGGTTATAAATGACTGTGTTTGCATTCCTCCTTGTATGAACAGCAAGAGGCCAAGAGAAATTGAATCAGTTAAGCAGTGAAGAAATAATGAAACTTCCCACTAGGTAATGGAAAACTTTTTTCTTCACAATTAGATAAAAAACCCTAAGAAATCAAATTATCTTACTCCCCAAAATGATATCAAAAAGGGGCAATGACTGACACTCAAAGAAAGCAGAAGATTCTTATCCTCGTTTGCAATATGAAATGCTGTACTAGCTCTGAAATGCTCTGCAACAGTTTCCAAATTGACAAATAGATCCTTTCAGTATTTAAATTTTTTTAATTGAATCAAAAACTTTTATGAAGCAACAGCGCAAAACTAGATCAACTTAAAAGAAGATAGTTCAAAAGCTTTAGAAAACAATTTGTATTGATGACTAAAATCAGAGGATTTGTTTTTAGGGGCTAGGGAAGGTTATTTAATCCCTCCATCCAGAATTACTGATTTGTTCATACCCATTGTCCAGTCAGAAAAGGCTATTTATTTATTTAAACTTTAACACAAGGAACTCAGTATCAACACTTACTGAAGCAACGAAAGAAAATCATCATGGCCCATGAAGAAATGACACCTTGGGCCAAACGTTTTTTAAGATATCTTTCCTTCTGCAGTCACTAACTGCAGAAATAGCTCATTCATCCTCTTTTTTTTTTTTTTTTTTGCAGTTGACGTTGAACTGTTCCCCCAAAAAAGAGTGAAAAACGGTAATATAATAATGGGTGATTTTCTCCTTTATATTTCTGATTAATTTACTCATAAAGCAACTACATATTATTCACCACGCCGCCCACTGTTTTCCTTAACTCCACCCTGCTGAAAATTAAGACAGCTAAGGAGTATAGGATTGGATTCTACTTTCTTAAGAGTAAAATCATAACAGATATGGCTTTATTTATCTTTTTCAGGAAGGACTGGTGGTTAAAATATTTTTAAAGAGAATTACACTTTGAATAATACTGAAATACAGGTCAAAGTGCTTCTCAGATCTCCAGATTATTTCCTTAAATAGAAAACAAATCTCTAGTCCAGTTTCATAAACTCCATAATTCATTTTGAAGATCTGGATTTCTGAAACTGCTGGAATGTTGAAGTTTATCAAGTCTTCAAGTCTCACAGCCAAGCAGCACTTTAACTAATCTTATCTCCACAAATCAGGACTGTTCTCTTTGTAAAAAGTTCAAGAGTAAATAAAAAGCCAAGTATGTTTTCTTGACCTCACCTGAGAGAGAAATATCAGCTCTACATATTAACTCCTGTTAGAAACATAAGTACATATAGACATATGTACAGAGCAATTCAGAAGGTTTATAGCCCTCTGTTTTATATTAGAGTCTTGCCAGTCACAAGAAGAATTTCTTCAGGTCACCCAGACCACAAGAAACGAGGTAGTATCCTGAAGCTCATAAAAAATACGAGCCTTCTCCAAAATCTCTCTCCATAACAAAAAAAATTTCAGTGAAAACAAGCAGCAGCTACGCAGTCTCATGCTGAGCTGTGGGTGCCACTTCCCAGTGAATTCTGTTAACGATGCCTGTTATGTTGTTGGACTGATGATATCAGCAAATGATGAGATTTCTTCTGCCCAAGGGGGTTAGAAAATATCTATTCCGTTGAACTTTAAAAGGCAGACCTGTCAAAGAGCAAGTCCCTAGGGCAGAGAGACTGGATGGCAATAACATCCAGTGTCAGCTTACTGGGACAAGGATATGACCTAACTCCAAATCAGCAGAGAGCAGGTGGCTAGATCAAATTCTTTCCTATTACCAATTCACTGGAAATAAGGTCCATAAAAACTGCTCCTCCAAGAGTACATCATATAAAATCCATTTCTAACAAATACTGACCAGATTGACAATGCAGCTGCAGCTGCTTCAACAACCAATTAGATAAGGTCCCTCAGTGCTGCCCTTAGGAATCCCAACAATGTTCTTCAATGTCTGGAATAAAACCACAACTACCTGTTCAGTTGGTCCATCCACAAGATGACTTACTGAACTCATACATAACAATAATTATGCAAAAGGGAGCTCTTCAAGTGATCTGTATCTCCTTTACATACACTTCCAAAGCAGACCGTATTTCTTTATTGCTTGGTGATAAACCATCAGCTCAAGATTATACAGTGGATTAAAAAAAACAAACAAACCACCCAGAAGCTACAATGCTGATGAGCAGTCTGCCCTATCATCGTCCACGCTCACCTTCTGGTACTTTCAAGCAAACATATTTCTCCAGGCTCACAAATATACTATCAAGGAGTCACAGACCTTCAAGGCAGGTCCAGTTGGCAGCCCTTCTCAAATCAGAGGCCCCTATACAACCAGCTGTCTCAAATCTGTATCTTCTACCTTTCCTCAAGACGACCAGACTCTTCAGGAAACATATAAAGAGAAGACATTTTGTAACCATAAACAAATCAGTTCAAATCTTAGTGCAATCTAATACTACTATCAGAGAGATAGTAGCAGCAATAGTGTGATCCCATCATTTATTTCACAAATTTTAAATCAAAATCACCTGGATTATCATCTCTGCTGTACTACAAGCTCAGATACACAAATAAGTAACTATTAAGACAGAATTTGTATCACACACTAACTTTATAGTAACTCTTAGCTGATAGCCACCACAAGATAATTAGAGCTGGTTTAGTCCTCTTCCACTGCCAGTAACAGGTATTTTTTTATTTAGTGAAGACTAAAGCAGCTCCACTTAAGTCCCGTGTGCTATAGGTTAAGATCATCCACACAGACAGTTACCATGGATCAGCAGAGGAGCAATATCTTATTGCTTTATACTAATTTGCCTGAATGTTTTGGGCCACACTCTGTCATTCATGTATCTTTGCATCTGTTTCCTCATTAATAAATTCACCATAATCCTTCTTTCCTCTTGTCAGTCAGTTGATTGTTCTCAGTATTCACAAGGGTTCTGTATTATTATTATAAATACTGTTGAACTGCTACACTTACTAGTGCTTACTAGTCAACTGTTCCACACTATCAAAAATCAAAGTTGTAAATTTCAGCCAAACATGGAAAATGTGAAAGTAACAAATATAATATAGAAATACTTTTTCACAATTTCATGAAAATTGGTCTATTATAACAAGAAAAAAATCCCCACTCAACCTTTCAAAAACAAGAGAGAAGTAAGCCATTTGATGAATATTAGCTGACAGTGGACAAATTTTTAAAAATTACTATTTGTATCTCACAATTTAATAACATTTGGTTTATGCATATTTTTGCTATTCTTCAGAAAGATATAATGGAATGTTTCTGAGTTCATGTCCATCCACTCCAAGAAACAACCAACCGATGCTGAAAAGATTTAAGAGGGTGGTTTCACCATGAAGAGGTCACAAAGAAGTAACAAGGTACTGGCAACTGTAGCACCTCCTGGCTCAGACAGGGAAATTTCTTGCTTTCTTTACTACTTGATACAGGTCGACTCTACTATTCTAATTTCATATCATTATTTTTATCCGCATTTAACTATGGAATACAGCTATAGCATACAGACTATATTAAGAAGCCAGTGTGATTAGACCATGTCAGACACAGGTCTGTATTTGACTCCTGTCTGTAGGGCATGTAACTTCTTGCCTGGGCAGATTTTCAAGGAGCAAAGTGCAATTATGAGAAATGAATATGTATTGCATAAAACAAATTATTTGAATGTAACACCTGTGTAAATGCTCAATCTCTGCATGAGATTCCAGCTGGTTTTGAAAAAAAAGTTAAAAACTACCATGATTCCGTAATAGTTTACCAGCTGCACAAATGGCTGGCTACTAGACCACCACTGACTAGTGATGGCAGTAGTCAAAAGGCTCTTACAGATTAACTCTCATTAATATCACCTGAAAATATTTTTGCAATATGTTATATATATGGTGTTAAATTAAAAACTGATCATGTCTTCTGAAATTGTAATACCTTCCTATGATGTGTCTTGGAAAACGCTTGGCATTATTAAAAAACTTCTGATAACTGAAGTGCCTTAAAATATGAACTTTTAATTATCTAAAATCAGGCTATCACTATTTTAAAAATTAAAATTTCACTGAGGCTTAGTTCTACATTCTGCTATAAGAAACATAAATTAATTACTTTGACAAGAGTATTAATGATTTTTGTTCTTATTTAATTTAGTATGCGCATTAATATGGCTATAACTCAGAGGCTTGTCACGTATTAGTCAGATGGCATCCAGCAGTCACTTCCAACCTAAATCACTGCATGTTCCTACGGTAGCCAATGAAGACAGAAGAGGAGAAAAGTTAATTAAATCTGCAAGACCGTACAAGAAGAGTTGACTAACTCTTCCAGTAGGGGGAGATGCTCTTTTAAAGTTTATCAGCAATTAAAAAACACTAAGCAATTTATCCTGTATCTTTTTAACAAAACCAACCTTATAAGAGAAATCGGTGTATGTGCCTTAGCACCGATATTCTCTAGTTGTATGAAAATCAGAAAAAAATACAAAATTCACAGCAAATGGCTGTAAGAGAAAAACATACTGATGATGGAGCAAGCTGTGCTGACAGCCATCAAAACCAAAAAGGCTCTATTCCTTTTCAAAATCAAAGTCTCTCCAACAGCAATATTTACACAACAAATATAATTTTTAGATGCCAAAGATACTATAAATATCATAGACCAAGAAGGAAAAAAGGATTACAATTTAACAATGCTAACTAAATACTTAAAAATAAAAAAATAAAAAAAACCTACTTGCCTGAAACACTCCTTATATCTCAAAATAAAATCTGAGCTGTGTTTTCCTCCTTATTTAAAAACTTCTTTTAAAAAGTTTAATGTCAGAAGTAATACTGTCTCATGTCACACTATAATTCTATTCTCCTCCTTAAGTACTTTTCTTTTACAAACCTTCCTAAGAATCAGAGGTTTCTGAACGGTGCAAGTTATCTTCTATTTTCTATGAATGCAGCTAATTGTCCATTATGTTGCAGTTCACTATTCCTCCAGTTGTGCCACTGCAACTGGGGATGACAACATAAATCAGATCTCTGAAATTTTTACTACTCTAATCTGAGTGAAAATAGAACACACTCTCTCTTGCCTTCCTCCCAATACAATAGTCTTTTGACTCAGATAATTTCTGTGATCCCTTTCAATAAAACAGCACTTGCATCAGTACAGCTGAAGGTGTCAAGAACTGGGAACATGTCTAGAGGAACACCTTAATCTGCATTTGTCACCAGAGAAATGGCTGTGAAACTACACCAGGGGGCATTTTTGAAACAATCATGCTGAGAGCAGAAATTCCGTTTATTAAAAAGGCTAGGATTTATCACTGATATATTCAGATGTCTCTATGTCTGCATTCCTGAAGACTCCTTTTACAGTCTCTAGCAAAATCAGAACTCAAACAGGTAGAGTCTGTGACTTTAAATACAAGTTTCCAAACTGACTGAGATGAATATGGGATAACAGGTGCCTATTTCAACTAGATGAACAATTCAGATACAGGCATGTACAGTAGAGGGATATGAGTTGACTATTCTCTAGTCTGTCTAAATAGAGGTGAGTTAAACAATGCATCCTTTTATCTCTTCTGCAACACTTTTGATTGGTACAGAATTCAGAACAACTTTGGAAAGGATAACATTATTTTCCCCATTTTAGGCACAGGAAAATGAGGTACTAACAGGTTTGTTGAAGTCAGACAACAGCTTTTCCCAGAATCAGGCAAAAAATGCAAACCAGTCTGAAATTCTAGCTGCTACTCTTGTTAAGTGAACAGAAGTCATCACTGCTGGTAAGTATCCAGCTCCTCTCCCACCTCTAAAATTGCCTATCAGTAAAACAACCCACTTCACACCAGCCAAATCTTCAAACACTTTGGATGCCACCACTCTGAAAATGGATGCTGCTTTTACTTTCATAGTGCTGAGAAGAGACTCACCTGCAAGTACAACTCCAAGCCTTGCCGTCGTTGCTCCAGAACCTTGGGAACCCAGTTTCTCACGTGCTTTGAAGGGATCTCTGGAGTCCGTATGAACTTCTTGAGCTGCAAATGAAACAAAGTATAACAGCATCCCTTAAAAGTAAACACATTTGTGTTACAGATGAGGCAGTACAGGCAAAATAACCTGAATAACGGACAACAGCATGGCAATGAAGCTACTCACCCATTAGCTCACTGAAATGCAGCAGACTTCAGATCTACAGGCTGCAGTTAAAAATCTATGGAGATTATCTAGATGCCCTGGAGAGCGAAGAGGAACCCTACTAACAATGTCTTGTGACTAACAGCCTTAAAACAAAATGATAATAACTACAAGAGAATACTTGAAATAAGTTCCCCATTAGTCAACCTGGGATGACAGCTGACATACTCAGGTATCACCTTGCTAAGTGCAGTGATGAAACACTGCGACAATTTCTAACATTAGATTTAGGCAACTGTGAACAGGTGGGAGAAGTACAGGAAGGAGGTCTAACCATTTCTCTGGAGAGCTGGCAATCAAGAGAGTAAAATTTCTGTGCTCTCAAATGGCACCAACAGAATGACAGTTACGTTTAATATCTTACACAGAGAAATAGCAAGATTGCCACTGTATGTATTTCCAAGAGAGCTCCATAACTATTCCTCTAAAGATTCCCACAGGAAAGTTTTTACAGCTGTATACAGAAATGTGTACGTGCATACAATATGAGTGCATACAGATAGATACAAACGTACATTCTGATGGCAATAAGAATCCTTTTGTTGAAGCAACTTATTTTTTCAAAACAAAAAATATTAACTGTTTCCTCAAAATGACAGAGCAAAAATAACTGGAATAGACTCCATTGCATTTTAATAGAAGGCGACATTAGGCATTCTTTCTGTTGGATATTGCCTCTGAGTAAATCCGAAGGAAGGAATGCAAGGAAAGGAAGTCAAAATTGACTTTGACATGCATACCCATGGGAGACTGAGAATTTACATTTCATCTTTGAGCTTGCTGAGATGTCACTATAGGAAAAAGCAGTGCCAACATATCAACATCTCTACAATCACAAGTAATGAAGCTGCAGCAAGGAAACCTCAATCGCCCTGGAAACATTTCACAACTTCTTTATTCCTTAATGGTGTTAAATTACAATTAAATGTGAAGTGGGAAAAACAACCCAGCAAAACAAAACCCCAAATCCATGTACTTTTACTCAGTGATCTTAAAGCCAGAATACGAAAACCCATTTTACCCCCTAAATTGGTCGAGAATGTTGAAGCTATGGTCACAGCTGTTGTGAACTATGACAGCACCTGCAGATGAGTAACAAATGAGGAGAACGGTCCAAATGAGGGGAGACAAATCTGAAACAATACAAGCGTCCACCAAGGTCTAGCTGCTTACAAGATAAATACTCTGTGGCTGATACCTCAGCTGATGATCAACAATCCTTTCGTGCTCTGTGGCCCTGTTATATAAAGCATCCAAAATAAACAATTGTTTAAATGTGCAAGCACAGGTACTGTATGTAGGTATAAAGCACATGCTATACAGATGTACAAAGAATAAATGACAAGCCCATTTTCTTATGTTTACAATAATCCAGTAATATGTTGCAACAAACAATGATTGCAATGTCAAAGAATATTAAACAAATCTACATACATGTTAGCTATATTGTTTCAGACCTGGCCCTACACAAGAAATATTTATTTGAGAACAATTATTGTCTGTAATACCTTCCTGTCCATAACACTGATCTAATGCCTATTTGACATACTGTAGTCTCCTGCAAGACTAAAAGATGGCTCAAATTATCATGAAAAGAATTAATTGTCCACGTGGAAAAGTCAATATGAGTTAGAGTGTACACTAATTTCTCTAAAATTATAAATAACATGCAAAACAAGATGTAGAAAACGTAGGATTTTTGCAGATTTCACTGCAGTAACTGTAACATTGTCTCACGTTTTGGCATTCTGGTGCTTAAAAAGATCTACCGATATTTAAAAACGTAAAGGGAAAGAAGTATAAAAAGGAATCAGGGAATAAATATGAATAAATGGTTGTATTTTAAACTATGCTGCACACACAGAAAGAATTTAACTATTTCTAAAAAACTCTCCATATAAGAGTAACAAAACTTTTGTTCACACTTAAATATCATACTATTATATGAATGGTGCATAGCCTGAAAGGCCTGGTTTGTCATTCACAACCGAAGTATAATGGCCTACGTAAACTATTTCAAAAAAGCCAACAGCAGTGCATGTTTTCTGTCAAGGGAATAATTTGTACTCCTGGTGTAGCATGGCAATCTTGAAAAGATTTTATACCTTTTTGACTACAACCAGACTGCACAGGAAGTGGGGGTTTACTTTTTTTATGCCACTGGAATGTAAGAAAGGTTGAACACAGGAAAGAGACAAATTCATGTTCTTAGAAATGGCTTTGTTTAAAAAAAAAAAACCAAAATTAATCAAAACATTAACTGGTATTCTAATGAATGAATAACATCTTATACAAGCAATGGAGTCCTCCTTATTCCATATGATGCCAGTGGAGCATGTCCTTTTCCAGCACAAGGTACAATCTCCCCTTCAGCCTCTGTGCCCATTTTCTACTTCAGTTGTTCTCTACAGAAGCTTTGTTTCTCCTGCTCACGACAAATATCTCCAGCACTAAGGGCACCTTGAATATGCAGCAAGTCTAAAGATACCTTTCCAATTGCCATGTACCCACAGCAATTTAGAGTGAAATTTACAATTTAAATTAAAGGGGAAGTGAGGAACAAAAAATAAATACCCTACTGGCATGCTGAAAACAAACTGGTATCTGGACCTGAGTATGAATTGTGTCATGGGATGTGAAGAAACTGTTCATAAAGAGTGATCAAGACGCAAGTACAAAATATTCTTCTCTAGTAAAAACTGTTCAAATACACACCTTACTTTTTAAATAGCATTGAGGTTTTCCACTCTAACACAAAACAGAAAGGAGAAGAAAGGGTGAAAGCGCATACTGTATTACCAGAGAATGCTCTCTCCAGGATTTCTGTAACACTGAAAGCACTAATAAAGGTTCAGAGCACAAGCCATTCAACCACGTTTACTGAAATTTTACTCCGACTTCAAAAAGTAAGACCTAAGAAAAGAGGCATATTTCTGTCAAAATATGCTGGGTGCTTTGCATCTGTATAGGGAAAAAATACGAAGAAGTCACTATCAGGCTTGCACAGTAATATAAACAGGCAGCAGGCAGATGAGGAGTAAGATGAAACAAATTGAAGAGCTGTGCAAAGCATAGAATACCTGTTTTTCAGGTTTGTTTATTTTGCTGCTATTTCTGGAGAGACACCATCACTTACGTTTTTTTTTTTCTGGTGTTCCAAGGAGAAATCTCTGCAGAGGGAGTTACTGCAGGAGAAGTAGTACAAGGAGACAAATCTGAGAGTGACACTGCAGTCATTCATGACTGCTGTGTGGAGTAATGGTGCAACTCCAGAAATTACAGTGAAATTAGACAACAACAACAAAGGGAAGAAGAAAAAGTGGAGGCATTCAGTGCTTTTTTTGCCTCAGTCTTTAATAATCCTGATAGACCTTGGGCTGCCTAGTCCCCTGAGTGAGAGGACCAAGAGTGCAGGAACAGTGACTTTCCACTTCTGGACACTGACACTGTAAGGGACCAACAGTATCAGCTGAATGTTCACAAGTCCATGGAGCCTGACAGGATTCATCCCACAGTACTGAAGGAGCTGGCAGATGTTACAGCAGGACCTTTGTCGATCTTCTAACAAAGCTCTTGGGAATCTGGAGAGGTCCCTGAGGACTGGAAGCTAGCCACTGTTATTGCAATTTACAAGAAGGGCAAAGAGAGATGACCCAGGAAACTACAGATCTGTTAGTCTAACCTCAGTTCCTGGAAAAATTATGGAGATTATACTGGGTACTACTGAAAGGCACTTAAAGAACAGTGCAGTCATCAGGCATAGTCAACATGGGTTCACAAAGGGAAAGTCCTGTTTAACTAATTTGATATCCTTTGATGATAAGGTCACTCACCTGGTGGATCAACGGCAGGCAGTGGATGTAGTTTTTCTAGATTTTAGGTAAGGCTTTTGATACTGTCCCTCACAGCATCCTTCTGGACAAGTTGTCCAACCGTAGGATAAGCAGGTTCACAGTGCACTGGGTGAAGAACTGGCTGAAGGGCAGAGCTCAAAGGGCTGTAGTGAATGGGGCTACATCTGGCTGGTGACCAGTCACCAGTAGTATTCCTCAGGGCTCAATCCTAGAGTCAGTTCAGTTCAATATCAACGATACGGACGCAGGAGCTGAATGCACCATTAGTAAGTTTGCTGAGGATATCAAACTGGGAGGCACTGTTGACTCTCTTGAGGGACAAGATGCCTTTCAGAGGGATCTAGATAAGAATGATTGGGATGAAACTGGGATGAAATATAACAAATAGAAATGCCAGGTTCTGCACTTAGGACGGAGTAACACCGGGTACAAGTATAAACCAGGAGACGAGTGGCTGGGGAGTAGCCTTGCAGAAAAGGATCTGGGAGGACTGGCTGACAGCAGGCTCAACAGGAGCAAGCAGTGTGCCCTGGCAGTCAAGAGAGCTAACCGCATCCTGGGGCCATCAAACACAGCATAACCGGACGGTCAAAAGAGGTGATTATCTCGCTGTATTCCGTGTTGGCACAGCCTCATCTTGAGTACTGTGTGCAGTGCTGCAGTACTACTGCCGTTTAAGAGGGACGTGAAGGTCCTCGAATGCATCCAGAGGACTGCCACAAAGCTGGTGAAAAGTCTAGAAGGCATGCCCTATGAGAAGCAGATGAGGACGCTGGGCTTGTCTAGTTCAGAGAAAAGGAGGCTGAGGGGTGACCTCATTGCTCTCTACAGCTTCCTGAGGAGGGGAAGTGGAGAGGGAGGTGCTGACCTCTTCTCCCTGCTATCTAGTGACAGGATGCGTTGGAATGCTTCAAAGCTGTGCCAGGGGAGGTTTAGACTGGACATTAGGAAGTACTCCTTCACTGAAAGGGTGGTCAAACACTGGAACAGGCTTCCAAGAGCCTCTTGCCTGTCAGTTTAAGAGGCATTTGGACAACGCCCTTAGTAACATGCTTTAAACTTTTGGTCAGCCCTAAAAGGGTCAGACAGTTGGACTAGATTATCATTGTAGGTCCTTTCCAACCAAAACTGTTCTATTCTATTCTGTTCAGTTCTATTATATTCTACACTACAGGAGATGGTTTACTTGGGTAGTGTGCATTTTAAGGGTATAAATCCTGATTTTCCCCTCTTAATGTTTCCTAACTTATTTAGTTGCACAATCTCTACTCACCTGCTTTACATTCAATTGCAGGATTATTCTTATATGTAAAAGGAAGCACACATACAGAAAGGCTTGGTAGTGGGAGTGTGAGTTGTACTACCAATTCTGACACTATTGCTCATGTGGTATCATATTTAATGTAAACACAAGGGGGAAAATATCCGAGACATATCTGAATTAATGCAATAAACAAGGAAATGGGTATTCAAAAGCAGTAGCTGATACCACAAGTAAGGAAAGAGGTCAAAAGGCAAGAAATACTAGCACATCTTAATTACAGTGCAGGAAAGCAAAATATATACTTGTTCTTTGGATTTTGAGGGTCAACACAAAGATAGGTCAATAGTTGCCTTTTGCTGACCCAAGTTTGCTTATATCCATGTACTGACCCAAGTTTGCTTATATCCATGTACTAAACAAGGCTGTCAAAATCCATCCTCTCTGTCACAAGGATAATGCTTCTTCCCTGAATGAGAGGATTCCTGAGATGATTCAGGGACGCCAGCAAACATACTGGTGTGGATAAGCTCCTCTGACACTGTAGTGGTGGAAGCTGTAAATGCCTGTGCACCTCTCTGCCGTTTGCAGAGGAAGCTTTTCCATACTGAAGAAAAGCAGCACAAGTCAAACTAGTTGAGTGTGTACACACTCTGCTGCCACTGAGAGCTACAAACCAAAAAACATTCAGTTGACTCAGATCCTAGGAACAAAGGAACGAAACTTTTCATTGCAGTCCCACCACTGGCAATGGGCTGTAATGCTTTTCCAGAATTCTCCTTCACAATACTTGGCCTCCATAAGGCAGAAAAAATTTTAAACTTTCCTTTCAGCAACTGTAGAGCAGCATCCAGCTCAGCCTGGAGAGGAGAAATCATTCTATTCCTTTCACAGTGACCAAAACAATTTGAAGAACAATTAGTGGAAAACCAACCTTGAAAGTACTGAGTTCCCTTCTATACATTATCAAGATGATTCAGGAGACAAGCTTAACAGATATTTTCTGTTACATTCATTGTATGAAGAGCAGCAGAGTGAGATGATCTACTCTTTTTTTCCTGTCTAGTTTCCTCTGTCTAGCTTTACACATAGCAACTTAACAACACAATTTATAGAACTAACAAATTATTTGTCTAATTGAATAAAAATTTATTTATTTGCTATAGGAATGTGTCTTATTTGTAATTTTACAAGAAGAAAAAACCAAACTACAGACAGTATTTTAGCAATACAGCACGTAAATCATAATCAAAAAGGAGAATTAGTAACATCTGAGAAGTCATCATCCTCTTCCACAAAACAGAGAAGAAACTGAGTAAGTTAGGAACTCATTTCCAGAGACATGATTCACAAGATATATTTAAGATAAACCATGTATTATTTATAACAATTTCAAGAGAGAGGAAAATATCACAACTAAGGCAAAACAAAGTTACGTTTTATGAAGAAAGAGATCACTACCTTTTTATGAAGTGCATGGAATTCACTATACCTCTTCTCCACAAAATGTTTCCTTCCGTTCATTAGCACCTCTATTTTAAAGACCTGAAAATTATAAATAATAAAAAGGAAATTAATGTTACTTGCACAAACAGTTGTGTGACGTGGCTTCAACTGCACATTTTACCATGGTCACTCCAGCAGGTGGTCCCGAAAAACCCATCATCCCAGGACGACTTATGAGGTGCAGAAGTACATCAACGATTAATGGAAAATATGGCTGAATCTTCTGTTCACCAGTTTGTTCAACAAACATACAAAAAGACAAGTTAAGCTTGGACTGTATACTGTACATTAAAAAGTAAGCATTAAAATTTCCTTTTCAGAAATATTTAATGCATTTGAAGGATGTAAAAAAAAAGATTTTAAAAAAGAATGGTAAGAAAAAAAAGGAGAAAAGAAATAAAGATTCATTATTTTCATCTCTTACTATACGGTATACTAACACACTCACACATGTTCAGTAAGAACGGGATGACAGATGCAGTATGTTATGCATGGAAAAAGAAGAAATAAATGCAAATGCTGTATTGTAGGTTAATTTCCTCCTAACCTACAAATGTATCCATAGTCTCAGCTGAGCTTGTGCTACTATCTACACCCTATGAAAAAAAAAAAAACAACATGGCAAATGCTTGTTTTCTTTGTATGATACATGTGACAGCTTTTGTTGCTGCCTCAGGAAGGTTGAAAGGCCAGGAGAAGAAGCTCTCTGGATCCACTAATTAGTAGTCACTAACATGACATTTTCTTGATTCCCAGGTCACTGGGTCAGTTCTGAGAGCAAGTGATGAGAAATATTTTGAAGCACTCAAGAAAACATGGTCTATTAAATGAAGACAAGATCAGCAGAAGAGCAAAACAGAAAAGGTGCCTGGTCTGTCTAGGAGTTCTTTGTTTTCTGTTTTGCTCAGAAAATGCTGGAAATAATTATTTCCAAGACAATGAGAGATAATGTTCAGGACAGATGACTTCATAAAGATCCAAGACTTACGCCAAATAAAAAGTCCTTTGAAATAAATTTGCAAACAGTGTTTATGCCTGAATGCAGAAAAAAAAAAAAAGAGGTTTCTGTCACAACATGCCCAGCTAGCATTGATCAGAGCAAACATACAGAAACCATGCTGAATAAACACTTTCCATTGTCCACTAGAACCTGCCTTTCAAACAGGTCAAAATGCTATGTTTTTTACCAGCTAGCCAAACCACATTAAAAACAGACAACATTTTATTTAATCCAGACTGAAACGAGTCTACCTCTCTTTGAATGCAGCATGGATGGGACTGAAGTGATTTCACACCAATTTCACACCAATTCACATTACCAAAATTAGTTCAGATCATCGTAATAACTTGTGGTACATTCTACCTCTTTGGAAATGACTATTTCTGTGTCCTAATCCTGCAAGCAGACGACCTCATTTGGGCGCATTGATTTTTTTTTTCCCCTTATCTCTTTAGACTATTTTGGGAGAACGGCTATTGGCTATTAAACATATTCCTCTACACGTGAAAAACTCCAAGGCACCCTTAGGAATATGTTGTAAGTTCAGAGTTGTAGAGAGAATCATATGCAAACAAAAATCAATGTAGCTTTTTTCTTTAGTTGAGACTTACCACTCTAATTATATGAGAGGAAAACATTATTTGTATCTTATATTCTACACGCTGTACAAAATAAATACTTCTGGAGGGAACAAAATCCTTTGGATCGCACAGGAAAGCCACTGTATTGAACGACTTTCAAGGATAACTTGGTAGGAAGAATGGATAATATGAGCCTAGTTAAGTCAGAAGTGACTATGAGTCACTAGTTAAGGTGTTGCAACAGTTTTAAATTACCTTGATATTAAATTTCCAGCAACTACAAGCAACTCACAACACCCACTGACACCTCAGTCAGCTAAGAGCCACTGCACCACTGTTAGTTTAACATTTCTGTTGGCTACAAGGTTTGCCAAGCAATTTGGAGAAGTCCAAGGGGCTCCTGCCTCAGCTATAAGCACTCTCTTGACAGGTAACTTTCTTGTGAATCATAGCTTGGCTTGTGCAGTCACATTTTGGATTTAGTCATATATGTGCAACTTCAGAGAAACTTCTTTCTCTCTGAAGTCTATAAACCTGTCATTACATAAAGGAGAATAGTTGGAATATGGGGAAGAAAGGAAATATAAATCCCTCTGTGGACCTTCTTTCCAAAGCATGTATCTATTTGTTCTGTGTTTCATCACTGCTTAAGGAACTACAGAAATGGCTTCAAAACACCAAAGAGTATGCAGCCTCCTTTTAAATCTTAGCAAGGTTTTAATTACTGTTTGCATAATTTTTGCTAACAAGGTGAGACTGAAGAATGTATTTGCTGTTCACTTCCACAGAAGATTCAAGAAGAGAGAACCACAGTTTCACATGCAGAGTGATGTCATCTCCAAACCACAAATTCGCTACCTTTACACCCTCAACTGGTTGTACCAGCATAGAGGCTTTAACTTTGTCTCCTACCACCCAAAGCCATTGGATCCAGCTTTAGCAGCCACCTAAGCTGGACAACAGATCTGCTATGCATAAGGTTGAAAACCACTGTTTAAAAAACCTGCTGCAAATGGGGTTTCTACTCTACTCATTGTGGCACCTGTATTTCAGAAACACAAAGCGACCTGTGACAAGTAAGTGGACAACTGCTAAATGTTTTTATTTAATGCAAATCTAACAATTAAATTGATCTACAAAGTAACATATAAAACAGAAATGACACATCTTGTGCTTATGAACTTCAGACTTTATTTAGACAGCATAAATTCTAGGTTTGCCTCCATACTGTTTACCAGGTCACAATTCACAAGAGCAAATTCAAAGCATCGAAACGAGTTTCTGTGCCACTAACTCATAAAACGAAATGGCTTTATGTGAAAGACAGAAAGATACATTAGCTTACAAAAGAGACAGGACCTCTTTGTGGATTCAAAATAGCTATAGACAAATCTCACACAAATTTAACTGAGCAACTGCAGGCCCTGACAGAAAAACAATGTAAGGAAACTGGTGAACATTGATGAAAGTGCCAAAATAAAGACGGAAGAACTATGGCAGAAAAAAAAGCAACACTGCAAGGAAATTACTTTCCTTGTAAAAATGTTCATGTTCTATGAGCAGATAACTCTGAAAAGACATAAGACGTTTTAGAAGTGACAGTTAGTTAAATGAAAAATGCAACAATTAATCACTAAATACGACAAGCAAAATGCTTTTCCCATAGTCACTGAAATACCAGAAATTACACTGCACTGAAAGTTTTGCAGTTCATCCTGAGTAGGACACAAGCCACCACAGATATGAAGATATCAATTATGAAACTCCTTATGAGTACTCCGAAACTAGAAATGACCCACCTTTCTTGGTAACTACCACAACAGTTATCCACAACGTTTGCACAAAGCCAGAAGATCATTATTCTTTAAAAGCATTCTTCCAACAGAATTGAACCCACATAAATGATGTACGGGACAAACACCTTTGGACTGGATATTAGCTGATCTTTTGCCTAGCAGAATTGCAAACCTGCCACTATAATTCATAACCATCAAATGTGCAAAAGAAACACTTCAAGAAGAATTCCTGTGGTTTTTGTTCATAACATAGAAAAAACTTTTAGGTCCAACTACAGAACAGATTTGCTTTTTTTTTTTTTTTTTTTAAAGAAAACCTTTTTTGTCTCTCTTCTTTGCCTCCACTTTGTTCCAATGATATGGGTTATATTCAGATATTGGAAATAATTGTATTAATTTATTATTGTTACCAAGTATGCCTAACTTAGACATTTTCCTGAATTTATTAATTTCTGCTTCTTGGTAAACCTCTAACTGATCCTTTTCCAGTATTTTCAAGCAGAATATTTACATTTCTCTTCTTGCTGCAGAAACTGGACAGTACTATGTAAAAACTAAATTGGATTATATACAGCCAAACAATTGGTACCATATCACTGTGAATTGCAAAGAGAGAAAGCACAAATGGAACAAAACAGGAATTAGTAAGACACAGAAGAACCACGCATGCCTTCCTGTAAGCCCACCTATGTTATAAATGCACATGAAGGACTGTGTGGCAAATAATACTAATACTGCCCTACTTCAGTTCTTACTCATGTCAAAAGCTTACACTGGATATAAAAGGACATCTTTTACCTGATAATTTGATGTGAAAATATGCAGCTCCAATAACTTTGTCTCAAAACCCCAGAATTAACAAAAACACAGACAAGAATGACACAACAAACATCACCAGGACCAGAGAGGAAAACTAACGAAAACAGTAACTTCTTAGCTTAGTTTTCTATTAAATGAGAAATACACAGATGGCACTTTTATATTCACTCACGGAAGTTACATTAATTACACAGTTTATAATTATGGTAAATTAATGCTATCACATTGTGTATATCTATACATAGATAAATGAACTGCAAAGTATAGAAACTTCTGAAAAATTACAGTTGAGAAAGAGATTTGGGTCAGCCTTGCTTAGAAGGAGATACAAAAACCAGAAGCTGAAAAAGAGAGGTTTACAAAAACCAGATACATTTGTCTAACATTCACCAGGAAAGAAAACTCCACAAGATTCTAGTGCTGTGCTTTTCTCTCTTAAGACCAAGCTTACCAACACTGATTCTACTTAACAGAAATAAACACATCCCTTTCTACTTACAGAAATAAACACATCCCTTTGGATGCTTCAGTATGCTTGACAGACTTTTGTCTGAACAACAGTTAATGCATTCAAAGTTTCAAGAAACTCAACCTTAAGCCTTTGTCATGGCCATATGGAAGGAGTTCCAAAGCAAATGAAATGACAGCTACGGTCCATGAAACACTAATAGGATTTCCACGTGTTTAGTGATTCATTATTGTTCAGACAATGGCACATTTTCTGTCTCAGTTGTGGTATGACTAGAACAAGACCATAGCATACAGTAAAGATCAAAAGATGACTTCAAACCTATTCCCATCCAACTGATCTGGGGGAAAATGACAGTTCACAGAATCAGCAGGAGCAGCTGGGTGGCGGCAGTAACCAGAGCTGCATGTAGCTGCAGCAGCAATTTGGTATCTCAGGGGTGCAAGTGCTTCATGGCAATGCTCCATACTTTTGAATGCCCTCCACAGCAGAGGCGGAGACGAAGACGGTATTCAGAGCCAACTCAAACTTCATAGCAGCCTTGATAAAATGGAATCTTGCTATCCCCTAAATGAAAACAAATTAACTTGTTCTGACTTCATCCTTTGGAAGGAAGGGCAGCAAAACTCAGCTCTGCAGTGGGCATAGGGCAGCTCAAGGGCACAGAGACAGGCTGACATGGGTCCACAGAGGCATGAGGTGAGGGAAATCTCCATTTTTCCCTCCTGTCCAACATTTTCTCCCCAGTTCTGGTTCTTCCCTGTCTTGTACCCACTGTTTACTTTAGATTATGCCCACCATATCCACTTGCTGAGACTTAAGACCTTCTGTGCCTTAAGCTAGGTTGCTTATAGTTACATCTTTGCCTTCTCACCTTACACAAGCCGACCCTATATAAGCTCCTGCACAGTCTTCCCATAAGGAAAGAGCCCCCTTCCTGCTGCAGAACTGGGAAACAAGTTGGAGAACAGTAAAGACAGAAGTAAAACAGCCTGGAAGAGCTCAGTTTGCTCCTTTTGGTTATGCTAGGGTCCTAAGAAGATATAAAGTAGCTATTAGAGCCAGTAAAGGAAAATAAGCCTAAGATTGGATATTAGAAACTGAGAGTACTCAGTGTTAGGAGGAAGGATGAACAGGGACAGAGCCAAGAGTCATTCGTCCACCCTAGTAGCAGTACTGACACATGCTGAATCCTTTTTCCCGACGGCAATGAGCGCAGGTAGAAAGCAGGAGCTGCAGACGGACAGCTCAGCTAGTAGAGATGTTTGGAGCTCTGGTCCTCACAGGCAGGCAATGGGCCCACAGCTACCTCCACCTCCCTGCTTACCTGGACAACTGCTTGTTGTGCCTGCGCTCCAATCTCGGAGAGTGGTACGGCTCTACTCCACACGTGTTTCACTTTTACTGAAAGGCCCCAAACAGATTCTGATCCATTACACTATCTATGACAAATGCACTTATCTTACCTGAAGTCAGTTCAAAAGTTGAGTTGGACCCTCAAACAGCCCCTTTCCCCCACTCCAAGCACTGTCATGTCTGTTATCTGAAATCAGACTGTTTCACTTATTCCCAATTACAATGTATAATATTAAATTACAGCACACGGAAAAAAGTACATAGTTTTATTAACTATGGAAATCAAAGCTTGACGTTATGCAATTATGACATTGCTTTATCCAGAGTCTGTGAAGGAGAAAGACCACTTCAGAGAAGTGAAACACTCACTCCAGGATTTTCAGGCAGTATTTCCACCAGCTCCAGCCTATGTGAAGCACTTACCTGATCCCTCCTGGCCTGGAGAAGCAGTCTTACTGTTTTTATAATACAATAAATAGATTTTTTACTGTGATATAAATCCATTGAGAGGACAAGCATGTTGTTTCACTGACTCCTTCTGTTAAATCTCATGTTACCACAATCTAACTTAGACCTTCATTACTAAAAAACTGTACCTCGAGAACAATCACAAGCACATGTTCTTAAAAACACAGCTCCTACTTCAAATATTTCCTTACTAATTTTATGTAATCTTCAGCCATTTATTTAGAGAAAAAGCTGTCTCTTCACTAACATTTGGCAGTGTTATAGGCAACAGTACCTACCTCAACCAGACCACAGTCTCTTCGAGAACCTTTCAGTATGCAGTTTATATTCCCCACCAATACCACAAAATAATTAAGGATATTCTCTCTTCTATGCACTTTTGCAGTATGGGGCTCCTCCACTCATATAATGGCCCAGTGTTGGTTAGAATTACATACAAAAGGTGTGCATACGACTCAGGGATACTATTTCTGAAGACGGTATTTGAGAAATATATGTCATATTTCTTAAGGTTTAGAGGAAGAGGTAGTGAAACAATTTATACTGCAACCCAGTCAGACAGTTTTGTAATTCCTACAACATGGGAAGCTCAAGGGAGGCTTCTACGGAGCTGTCACTGTTGAATGAAAGAGTAGCTGACATATAAGAATAAGTAGTTTTCTGATTTTTTCAACTCTCTTTAAACCAATCTTTTCCAAACACATGGTTCATGAAATCCCATAGGAAATGCTCTGTCATTTCCTGAAAAATAACTTACTTGGTTTTCTAAGCTAAAAAGCCTCTTCCTTGCCAGCGAAACACTGACTATGGAAATCTAATTTGTAACCAAACCAAGAAGCTACAAGATCTGACTTGCTTTTGATACTTTTCTTTATTAGCCCTGCAGAGCACAACTGTTACAATTCTAAAATCTCATTGTCACTATGGTCACCTATTTGGCTAACTTCCTCAGAATCAAACTTAAGGAAAACTGTGTTGATCTTTTACTGAAAAGGGAAAAGTTCCTAATATATGCTACTGCCTACAGTTACAGAGCCTGCTCTGCTCTACTTGTCCATCTGGATCATCTCAATGTCTCTTACTGGAAGTGTTCTACTAATAAAACAACCTTGAGGCTTTCTACAGAAAAGATGAACTTTCCAATAGAAATATTACATCAGGATAAAATACTTGAATACTGCAAAAACCATATGATGGTATAAGTATACTTACATGAAACAGATGAGTTCTAAGTTTGATGAAATCTAAGAACTCTTCTATTTTGTCGCAAAATCCTTTGCTGTTTATCTGCAGAGTCCTCTCACTTCTCAAGGCAGCACACAACTCCTAATGACAAGAAGAGAGCCTCCCTACTGCAGCCAACTAGCTGCAAGAAACTCCTTTTTGCAAAAAGCTAGACGCAGGACTAAGTTTTTTTCTAGAAACTTTAAGTCTGTGTTACTTTGTTTGCGCTTGTATTTGCCGTCTAGTAACAGCACCTCGCTGACCTAAGACCTCCAAAGCACAGATGTTTTGTTTACAAACAAAAATGTCAAGTGGAGTCAAAGAACACATTAAAAATACACACACAGCAGGGTGATGAGCATTACACTTCAAAGGAGTTGGCTTGTACTGTCTTATACTCCATGCCTACCATGGTATGTGAACTTAGCCTTTCCCTCTGCTAGTGACTAACTAAAGTATGAACATTAAACACAACAGTATTTAGTCAAGTTACAGTGTACAAAAGCTATTAAAAATCAGCTCCACATTCCTTATGGTGAATAAACATCAGGGCAAAGAAATATTGTGCATCTACTTTTCATCTTTTCGTACTAGGGTCTCTGGAGTAATCCATCTCAGAAGTCTGCTTCTCTTTACCTGTTAACATAAGTAGTTCATCTGAATCATTTTTCAAGAGCAGTAATCAAAGTTGTCAAAGGAGGTTGCTTTTCTAAATGTCTGTACAGCTTAGCAAAGATCCTTCATGAATTGCATTAAAATATTGGGATTAGCCTGTCTTCAGCCCCAGATTGGAGGATTCAAATGCTATTCTGTTACCAATAAAGATGAGCAGTCAGGACGCATGCAACATTTTCATGTACTTCCTTTCAAGGAGTTAACTCATCCAAACTTTCACTAAATTAGCATTGGTCTGCCTTCCAACATTGAGACCTTATTACCTCTGCTATTGCCTGAAACTTGTGCTATTCTTACATGCAACTGACAGCACTATTTCAAACTTCTGCACCGGTTTCTGAAAAGAAGAGTTATAGTATCAATTAATCAAAGAACGCCATCCTGCTCACCAACGGCTTCCCTTGCCAGGTTAATATCTTTTGAATGGTAATTCAAAGAGCAATGAAGAAATAAGCTCAAGTAGCTATAAGGCAGTTTAATTTCTTACTGGACTAAGCCTGCTGTGACTGAGACAAGACCTGAAACAGGTTACCAGGATGTGGCCATTGATACATACAACTGCAGAAAACCAGATGGTTCTTCACGCCTAAGGAAGGGGGAGAGAATGGAAGTGACAAACTCAGCACAACTACTGAAAAGAATGCCAGAGTAGCTATCACAAACATTGCTCAAAAATAATAAATTATTGCACCCAAATTAAAATTTAAGTTTTCAAGCTTCAGAATTTACATGCTGTGACTAACAGCATTTATGTTGCAGTTGGCTTGGAGGCCACAGAGTCAGATTTAAACTAGTTCAGGTACTGCCAGCAGCGTAGCAGTAGCAGAAGCATAGACAGTACAAGCTGCAAAGCTCCTGGCAAAATCTGGACAAAGCTCAGGGCCAAGACGGGGCCAGTCTGGCTCTATCCTGGGTATACCTGTGGGAGCTGCAGTTAGGAAGGTGCACGTGTCCCACAAAAGAGAGCAGGGTGATTGTGAAGTTCCGAGGGATACATGATTCAGATTTGACTTGAACAAACAGGAAGAACGCAGGGAAGAGAGAGAAGTATTTCCTAATTTGCTTTCCTTAGAGTTACAGTATAAAACACAGCAAGGAGCTGAACTGCAGATGCTTCAGGCAGAACTGTACTGGAATTAGTGCAAGAACGAAGGTCAGCATAGAATTTGACTCAGACACCCATCTCTGAGAAAAAGCAATATTTAACCCGCTTTTGGAGACTACATCCAGGGCAATTATGTCAACATATTGTATAGATTCAAAGGAAGTAAAAATATTAATACAAAATAATATCCAGGATAACACATGTAATTAAAGCATCCTATTAGCAATTTTGCAATACAAGATTGAATAACCTATCAGAGAACACTGGTTGTACAATTAAATATTTATCACTTCAGAGACAATGAAAATTGATTCATGGGGAATTATGTTAATTTGCAACTAGCCTCTCAATCACTTGGAAGATAGTGAGGCAAACATCAAGTAATTACGTGCCTGCACATGTATTCAGCTAGATAAAGTATTATGTATCCAACACATTTCAGAAAGATTTAAGTTATAAACTGAGTCTGATACTGTAAACATGGAAATAAAAGCATGCATACTGCAAACAAGCAACAGTCAATCGATGATTGAAAATTGTGCTAAACGTTTAATTGCTGATTGTTGCTTGAACTGAAGATAACACAATGCGCCAGTTTCTTCAAATGTCAACCAGAGCATGAGAGTCAAAAAGTATCATTCACAGGTCTAAAATTCTGTTGACTACCTTTTCCTCAAATAATAAAAAAATTAAAGACACGGTCAAGCACAGACTACTAAGAACTAACTTGGCTTGAAGACTTCAGTGATAAAATCTAATAGGTTCCTAAACACGGCATTGTGAGGAAACAATATTAATATATTAATTTTTATCTGAAATTTGAGAGTCACATTTCATATCCTGCGCATTGGGCATAAAATAAATCTGCATTTACCGTACCAGAAATCTCTGGATGTTCACCACTTGCAGATACCAAGCAAGTCTCCTATTTAAATACCTAAGTACTTAAAGCCATAAATATAGTTGGACAAATTCAAAAGTACTATCAAGAAAGAAATGACAGATAACAGTAAGAAGTCGTTAAAGATACAATGTGATACATTGTATCTTTACATGTGATACATTGTATCTGCATCTGGGTCGTGGCAATCCCAGGCACAAATACAGGCTGGGCGGAGAATGGATTGAGAGCAGCCCTGAGGAGAAGGACTTGGGAGTGCTGGTGGACGAGAGGCTCAACATGAGCGGGCAATGTGCCCTTGTGGCCCAGAAGGCCAACCGCGTCCTGGGCTGCATCAAGAGGAGCGTGGCCAGCAGGTCGAGGGAGGTGATTCTGCCCCTCTACTCTGCCCT